>JARHVA010002068.1:1215000-1350000 GCA_037957365.1 Torreya grandis
TAAAAATAATAGTTTTAATATATTCCAAATAAAATATACTAGGATTATGGTAATTATTTGTATATATTACCAATATATTGCATTTGAGAGAATTCAGAACTATAAAAAATTTATTAATTTATTCTTATTTTTAATAGTTTTTTTTGGAGTTAGACTACTAATAAGCCCAAATTATTTTAAAAAGTCCTTGAAGGTCCAAAGGTGGTAAGAGTAGTTATAGGTGATATAAAATTTGTAATATTTGGCTTTGAGATATTTATATGGATGGCATTCAAATGATGGAGAGATTCAATTTCTAAGAAATAAGGTAGATAATACCTCAAGGTTATGAAACCACTACATAGACTTATTTTTTGAATGTTGTCATTGATGGAGGATTGTGTAAGACTATTTAATGAAGGATAATCTAATAAATATACACTTTAATGCTTTTTTTGGAATTGGTGAGTCTAATAAATGTATTTTGAATGTTATTATGTGTGTGTGTGTGTGTGTGTGTGTGTGTGTGTGTGTACGTATACATACATACATACATATATATATATATATATATATATATATATACATACATATATGTATTTATATGTATATATATATATATACACATATATGTGTGTATATATATATATATATATATATATATATATGTATATGTGTATATATATATATATATATATATATATATATATATGTATATATATATATATATGTATGTATGTATGTATATATATATATATATATACATACATACATATATATATATACTTCATTGCTAGTAAGGACAATACAATCCTATAGAAGATTTAGAATATACACAAAATCCCATACAGAATAGTACAAAGTGGATCACAAAGGTGTAAGGAAGGGTATATTATAATTTAAATATGTGAGTAAGATAAATATAGACTTTAAAAAACTATTAAAGTTCTTTAAAACTTATTTTGTAACTTAAAAGCTAAATTTTCTTCCTCTTGGACCCTTGCAGATTGTATCTCCACACACAGTTAAGTAAATAACAAGAGATATTGGTGGAATAGAGGATTCAAGAGATAATTCCAATTATTAATAAAGTTATTTGGGGGTTAAATAGACCTAATAAATTCACTAAAGTATCATTAAACTCATGTGAAATTCAAATCTTCAAGTTTATCTTATCAGGCAAGTGGTAGACAATTTAACCATAAACTAGGGTTTTGAGGTAAAACTCCATTTATAAAAGTTTCAACCCATAAAAATTCACCAAATTTTGTAATTTGATATAAATAAATGTATATTAACATATTTTTGGGTTTTTTTACCTTTTTAGAATAGATACATATGATTATGAATGATTGTGTGTGGCATAGGGTAGTGGAGGCCTAATTAGGCCTAAACACAATCTTAAGAGGGATTGAAAAGGTGACCTATAAGTGGATTATTGCCAATAAATTTTTTGGAGATGTAAAAAATATATATGTTGTTAGAAAATGTCAATAGTTTCTCAAAACTAGTCTATACTGGACCATACCATTAAAAAAGGCCTAAAAAGGCTACAAGGACTGTTTGTTAAAGAGAAAGAAGTTGTGTAGGTGGTGAAAGATGTACAGTGAGGATTTATGAGTTGGTTAAGCAATATAAAAGGACTATATTGAGAATGAGGAAGATCATAATCATATTTATTAAGCCAAGAAACTATGAAACATGTGATGAGAAAGTTTTGAGAACCTTTGTCAAAGAGTAGTTATATTGAAACAAGGAATAAGTGTGAGTAGTTGAGTGTTATTAGTTTGCTTGATTGTAGATTTGAATTTATAACATAATTAAATTTATTACTTTTTAATGGTTGTTATTAGTTTGAAAAGAGTACAATGTCACCTTTAGGTTGACATATATTAATTAATGTGTTAAGTGTAGGATGTAAGTTTTTTTATAAATTGTATGACTTAGGATCAATTGATATTTAAATCCAAATCTTGTCATTATTTCCCCCATATTGTGCAAAGAGATAGTAATTTGAATGAATGTTGATGTATTAAAATTGGCCAAAATATGAATCTTTCTTGCTATAAAATCCATATTTATTTCTCTATATTATTGATCCTATTGAAACCCTTGAGTAACAAAAAAATTTAACACCTTTCCAAATTATAAGTTGAGAGTATATAAGTGTACTTTATTTTTTGGGATTTTTTCACTTGATATTATTGAAATGGTGTTTATTATTTATGAAATAAATTTTCAATAATAAGTGTTTTAGAATAGTAAGAAACCATTAAATGATTGGACAAAGATATATACTTAATCATTGATTAATATAGGAATTTATATGTATTGAAATAATTATTTACTCTATGAAAATTATGTTAGAAATAAGATATACCTAAATTGAGTTATAAAAGGAAGTATAATGGAAACATAGAGGAACTTCCTCAAGTTTCAATAATTGAATCCTTTTCTAGCATTATGTTTTTTTGGGGACTAATTTACTAGTTATATTTATTGTGGGGTCTACATAAATTTACTTTAGAATAGTGTTAAGGATTATTGAGGCACGAGTCATGGTAGCTAAGTTAAGTGAGTCTTGTGACCTATATTATTAATTCCTCATAGGAAACCTTCTGACTTATTTTGGAAATGTTACCAACACCCATATCATGTATATGAATCATAATAATAACTATGTTCCATTTTGGTGCATTTAGTTATCTTAAAAGCCTTATATTTAGATTTGTAAGGAAGTACAATTGATACATTAATAATTGAATTTTTCATTTTATTAATTTATTTTTGATAAAGGTGAAATAGTAAGAAATATTCTGTTGTCCTTATAGCCCCATATTTTTTCTAAGAACCATGAGTTTCTTAATTTAGTAAGTTAAATATGATTAATATTGTTGTAATGAGTATATAATTCCATGTCATTATAATCTTGATGGTAACACTTCATCCTCATATCTTCATGATTTTGTTATGTACTTTTAATAAGGTTGATATAATATAGAAACCTTTTGGTATGTGAGATTATTTTCCTTTGTGTTGTTGGATACAAGAATAAAGGTATACTAAATATAATTCATAATGGGTTATTTTATTGATTACTATGTCCTTAACTATTATCATCAAGTTGTGTCTTCTTGAGTTTAGTTATTTATGGAAGTTATATTTTTTGTGATTTACTCATTATTTATGTACTAATCTGAATTGATTATACATTTTATTGGGCTATGGTTGAGGACAAAACTTATGTATTTCATTATAACTACACATATGATTTAATAAGGAGTAACCTTAGGCCATATAAATATTTTTGTATTACATTAAGAGACATTTATATCATTATTTGTGACCTTGTGGTTTGTTCCCATACAACTCTTAAGGGTTTGGACCCTATATGAATCATGGAATCATGATTGAATGTTTTATGTGTAGTCATAATATTTTAGTTATTTTTTAGACTTGAGTTATAATGACATTGATTTGAGTCTTGTGTTTTGATAAAGCCTAAGATATTGATCTAGGTTTATGAAAATCTTAATGCATAACATATTGTTAATAAATTTTTATACCTATGAGAAATTAGATAAATAGGACATGGGTGTGGAAAAATATGAAACTAGTAGTCTCATAGAAATTTATGTGAAGTTAAATTAATCTTTGTTTTATTATGTTACCTTATGATATTAAGGGAAAAATAAAATATTTATTAGCATGGTATGTAATGTTAGGTTTAAATTATTTAAATTTATAATGAAGTGACTCCATATTACCACTATGGTAAAATAGGTTTCCTTGCCTTTGTTCACTCAAGTCATTCCCTAAATTTTCTACTTATAATATCAATATTTGTGAAAACATTATTGAGTTATGCTTATTTTTCTTATTTTGTTTTTATGTGATGTTTGAATTATTCTTGATTATCCCTAGAGTCATTCATGGGTGTAACTAAGTTCATCCTATGTATGGATCAACATCTATGAGTCGATCATAAGGACACTCTACTTATAACAAGTAAGTTTTAAGGTGAACATTTTTAGAAGCATGATTATGAGATTAAATTGATCTCATGTGGTAGTATGTATTCATATCTCAATTGATCAAAATTTTGTAATTTAAATTTTGAGGTTATGATTGTTACATCCCATCACACACTTAAAATATTTCATAGTATTATAAAATTAATTTAAACTAATGATTAGTATTTTTTACTATGATGATACATTTGAACATTTATGTTATATACTTTCACAATTGTACTATTGTATTTCATGGTTGGTCATGATTAGAGGACATTCTCATGTGCACCTAGGTATATTATATGTTGTGTATTGGAATATTATATGGATATGATTTCATTTGTAGATTTGGTTTTTACTAAAATAGTTCTTTTATGTGTATATATTCTAAGTATATTATGATTTTTTCCAAGCTTGGTCTAACTACCAGTTTGTTTGATCAAGATGTTTGTAGGACTTTCTCACCCTCACAAAGTGGCATAGAGAGAGAGTATAATATGGGAAGAGGACTCATATATTAGCATTGGGTATAGAAATAGTGAAATTGAACTCGTGCACACACTTACACTTTTACTTATTGAGATGAATTAAATGTTGATGGTATTATGTGAATGTGTTGGGTGTTTGATTTTCATTAACTATATCTATTGTTAATATTACATGATTGCATTGAATTTGAGTTTATTTTTTTACCTTTTTATGGAATAACTAGGTTGGAAATGGATATTTTTACTAATACAACTCATTGACATTGCTAATGTGTGTTGGATATATGAACCTTTATGAAATATTTATGTGATCTAAACTATGATTTGTGAACATGGATTAGATGGATATTTTCTATACATTATACATCTATATATTATTTTATGATTATTAAAACATGTTTTATATGTAAATATGGAGGGAATTAATTCTTACCCTTTTTTTGGGGCCTAGGAGGGGCTTATGGGTGAAAATTAACCAATCATTTAGCATTAGATAAATTTTAAAAACTTAGATAAATTGGTTTCTATTATTAGAATGGAAGGTTCTATTGGCATTATTAGCATGCACCATTAGAACCAAAATATATTAGGTCATTTGGAGTGATTGGTAAAAGCTTAGGTTTCTTTTTCTATCATTATGGGTTAACCTCACCATTTTAGGTTCAAAGCAGAAATATAAGATTTGGCATGTAGCTACCATTAAAACATAGGTTTATAGAACTGTGAGATAATGGAAAGAGGAAATAACATGAATTTATGATTTTGGGTTTCATTATGGTGAACTCGTAGAGTTTCAAGAAAAATTGGAAGACATGTAAAGTGTGGAAGAGAAAAGGAAATAGAATAAGAAGCATAAAGGAGAAAAAGATTGGAGAATCATGAGAGAAGGAATATAAGACTTAGAAAAAGGGATATCAATATATATATATTTAAATTAAGACTATTATAATAACCAAGAAAATAGTGTTTTCAAATTACAAATAATAACTTGTATGGGTTTTATCTGCACTTATATGTAGATTGAGTTTCTATCTAGAAGTAAAATTTATGTATGAATTATTACCTAGGTTTTAGTTCAAAATTCATTCAATTGTATATTATGTTAGTGCCTTGAATATTTAGGGTTTTACCCTTATATACTCGGGGATGGAAATTAGTTTCCATCCATAGGCCCATATAGTTAAAATGGGTCATTGTTAAGGATAATTTACATTTTTGGTTATGTTTACATGTAAATGTTTTACCTTTATAGTCTTGAGGATGGAAATATTTCCATACACAAGCCCCTTAAACATGAAAAGGAAGCCATTGTGTAGGGATAAATACTTTTTTATATTCAATTCACCTCAAGATATATGCTCACTATATTTATTATTCTTATGCCTGATGATATTGAAAACAAAATATGAAAAACTTTTCTTATTGTATAACATGATTCATTTATAGTATATATAATGGGCTTAGGTATTTAATTTTTTAATGGAATAAACACTCAACCATTCCTAGTTTTATATAGGTGTTGATTCATATTTATTACTTAATTTAATAGTCCTAAATACTAGATATATAGGAACTATAGGAATTAAATGACAAGTATGTTTTGGTTATATATATATATATATATATATATATATATATATTATAGTCTTCATTCAAATGTACATATTGGTATCCCTTTTTCTAAGTCATATATATATATATATATATATATATATATGACTTAGAAAAAGGGATACCAATATGTACATTTGAATGAAGACTATTATAATAACCAAGCAAATAGTGTTTTTAAATTACAAATAATAACTTGTATGGGTTTTATTTGCACTTATATGTAGATTGAGTTTCTATCTAGAAGTAAAATTTGTGTATGAATTATTACCTAGGTTTTAGTTTCAAATTCATTCTATTGTATATTATGTTAGTGCCTTGAATATTTAGGGTTTTACCCTTATATACTTGAGGATGGAAATTAGTTTCCATCCATATGCCCATATAGTTAAAATGGGTCATTGATAAGGATAATTTACATTTTTGGTTATGTTTACATGTAAATATTTTACCCTTATGGTCTTGAAGATGGAAATATTTCCATACACAATCCCCTTAAAAGTGAACATGAAGCCATTGTGTAGGGACAAAAACTTTTTGATAGTCAATTCACCTCAAGATATGTGCTCACTATCTTTATTATTCCTATGCCTAGTGATATTAGAAACAAAATATGAAAAACTTTTCTTGTTGTATAATATGATTCATTTATAGTATATATAATAGGCTTAGTTCTTTAATTTTTTAATGGAATAAACACTCACAACCATTCATAGTTTTATATAGGCATTGATTCATATTTATTACTTAATGTAATAGTACTTCATACTAGATATATAATATCTATAAAATTTAAATGACAAGTATGTTTTGTTCACACACACACACACACACACACACACACACACACACACACACACACACACACACACACACACACACACACACACACACACACACACACACACACACACATATAGTTGTATCTTTTGTAAAATCTATTAAATATGTAAATAATTTACAAGATATATTATGTGTAAGTGTTGGAAATGCATTTGGATGTTGTATCTTTTGTAAAATATATTAAATATGTAAATAATTTATAAGATATACTATGTGTAAGTGTTGGAAATGCATCCATCCAAACACGTGTGTGTGTGTGTGTGTGTGTGTGTGTGTGTGTGTGTGTGTGTGTGTGTGTGTGTGTGTGTGTGTGTGTGTGTGTGTGTGTGTGTGTGTGTGTGTGTGTGTGTGTGTGTGTGTTTGTGTGTTGTGTAAGTGTTGAAAATGCATCCATCCAAATGCATGTGTGTGTGTGTGTGTGTGTGTGTGTGTGTGTGTGTGTGTGTGTGTGTGTGTGTGTGTGTGTGTGTGTGTGTGTGTGTGTGTGTGTGTGTGTGTGTGTGTGTGTGTGTGTGTGTGTTTTTGTGTGTGTCTACACACACATGTATCTATATATTTGAATATTAGATAGTATTCCATTCATAATTAACCAAGCTTTTTGGTATTATTCATGCATATACATTTGTATATATTCAAAATTAATTTATATAGTCTTATACAATGTTGAATTTTAGTAATTCAATACATTAATACACACTATTTTAATTTAAAATAATATAGAGTGATATTTTAAAGGTTTTCTATAAACTAAAATATATCTTCAAGTGTTCATATTCTCTATGAGTAATATTATGAAAGAAATGAGACCATATGGTAAAATATATATGTGTGTGTGTGTGTGTGTGTATTTTCATAGACTATAATAATGTATCTACAATAATTCAAAAGAAAAATTTATCAAGATGATTAATTATTAAAATAGTAAAAGGGGATTAATCGGATTATAAGAATAACCTATTTGAAAATTAGTGGATGATTATACTTTTGTGTGCTTCATGAGCTTATAAAATTTATATTTGACCATTTATATCTTTGAATAATGTTAAGGAATGTTGAGAAAATAAAATATAATGGAATTTATTGAGTAGAAAACAATACATTTGTTTACTGTAAATACTTAACCTAGACATTTGAAACATGCTCATATTTGGAGAATTATGAATGCAAAATGATAGTCATAACTTAATTTATTTAATATGTTTATAGTTTCATATTGGAAAAATAAAGTGTTTTTAATTAAATATATAAGCTTGGAGTTTTTGTTATAAAATCAAGTAAATTTATGGCATGGATTGTTATGTGATTATATGTTGCAAATCTATTATAGTATGTATTTGAACTAGGTTATAAGATTATACCATTAAATGCTTCCTTATAATAATGAAATATTAAAATATGAGGTTGATGCCATGTGAGGCATATAACTATCATCAATTATCTTATAATTTATTACATTTCATTAACATTGAGTATGTGTGTGTGCGGGATTGAACAAGATCCATGAGTGATCTAAAATTTATAATGATTTTTTTGCCAAAGGAATGTTATAAATGAAAAATTCTCATTTCATTGTACTTTATAGTTTACATGTGTATATCTGATGTAATATTAAATATAGGATTTTTACCATGGTCTATGTGACTATTACATGTATTAGTGATTGTATTACACAAGATCTAATTGAATTCTTGATATCCACATTGTTTTTATCTATCCCTCTATGAAGGGAAGGGCCACTCTTATTTGGTAGGTGTACGTGAGAAAAATGGTTTTTGGTTAGGTTAAAATCACCCTAATAATGATATCCCTCTCTTTAGATGATAAACCATTCTATAAACATAATCATGGTTATTCTATTGATTTTTAAGTTGTCTTATGAGGCCCAAATGCACTATTGTACTTCCTATAATGTGTATTAAGTTATTCAATGATAAAATGTAATATTTGTAAATTTATATTTATTATTATTAAATATAATAATGGTTATATATTTGTATATAATTTTGAATGTGGATAACAACAAAGGTTGTATATGTGTGATTATCTTAAATAATAAAATTATTTTAGTGCACTATTGTACCATTCATTTTACATGTGCATTATGATATTAATCTCATCTAATGCTATGTATTATGTTTATTGAAAGCTAAATAGATCACATATTAACTAGTAGGTTAGTTGTATTTTATAAACTTACTATTATATATGTATTTAGTATTCAAACAATAAAATATGATGATAATTATTTAAGATGATTATGAGTAAATAATGTCTAATTTTTTTTTAAATTACATATTTTTAAGTGTATTTTGGTGGAGTTATAACATGTGGTATTAGAGAATAGGTTCAAATTCTTAGATATAATTAGTCCACTAGTGTTAAATTATTTCTCATATTTTTAGTAAGTATAATGGTATGAGGTATATCGAATGATGAGGGAACCTATAATGAGAATCCTCAAGGTAATCCTAATCAGTTAGCAACTGAACAAGATGAAAAACTTGATTGAATCTTCATTGTCTTGAAAAAATAAGGTACAAATTAGTATCCCTATATCATTAAGTTCATGTAAAATCTAATTAAAATGAACAAGAAGAACCTAAAGAATAACTAGTTGGTCAGGGAGAGCCTTAGGATCAAGTACATGCTGAGGAACATCAAGCAATAATAACTCAAGTAGCTAAAAAAATTTAGCAAGACATGAAGTAATTAATCCACACAAATTCAATGGTATAGTTTTGGGAAATGGAATAAAATTATGGCTTATATAGTGGAAAAATATTTTGAGATTTAAAATTATTATGAACTTATCAATACTATTCCAGGAGCCTGCCAACTAGCTAGTGAAGCAATAACTTGGTGGGCCAATAAAAAGCTATAGATGGGTATTGAATCCACCACCACCACTTTGGATTAGTTTATAACCTTTTTAGGGAATAGTTTCTACCCAAGTTTTAATTTGATCAAAACATAACATATTTCAAAAATATGAAACAAGGAGACATATTAGTAAATGAATATTGGGAACAATTCATAAATCTCTTGAAGTATGTACCACAGTACCAAAAGTATCAATGTTTTATTATTAGGAAGCTCATCATGTGTTTAAAACCCAAAATTAGATGTGAATTGGATGTTCATGGGATATCCATCATATACTAGGTCTTTAAGAAAATATTTAAGCAGGAACATAAGTTGAAATTAGTTGCTAAGGTTAGATAAAAATTTAGAAATAAATTTGGAAGATCAAAAAAAAATTTAAAGAAAAAGAACTAGAATGGAATGGGAATTCCAATAATAGATTCAATATTTATAATTCAAAGTTTAATAGTACTTCAAGGAATATAAAACCTAAAAATAGTTTAGTCAATGATTCAAGGGAAATAATCAATCTGAGAGGAAGGGACCACCTAGAAGATGATTTACATGTGAAGGAGACAATTATGATAATGAATATCCTTGGTGGAGGACAAATGGTAAAAATAATAACTCATCCACATCTACATCACACTAACAAACCTTCTAACAATGATTCCATAAAACAGTCGATAATCATCAAGATAAATTTCAATATTCTCCCATTAAAGTATTAGGTACCTTGTTTGGGCATCTTATTTCCATTTTTATAGATATATGTGACATTGAATGTTTTATCTCTCTTATAATGTTATGCAAATTATTTAGGAGAGTTGTTTTTATGGAAAAATTTTAGACAATTTAGTACAAGAATAAATCTAAAGTCAATTTTGATAGGTGTCAAGTTAAGGTTGAGGTAAAGTTTCCAAAATTAACTAAGGTATTTGATCTTTATGAAACATCACTACTATCATATTATGTGATCCTATGAGTGAATTGTCTCTATAGGAAAATATCTAAGTTTGAATACTTTATTAATAAAGTTGAGTGCCTAGCTGATTAGGAAAATCAAACCCAAATTTATGGAGATAATAGAGAGTTAAAACTAAGTAAAATTTAAGTCATTCAATTGAAAAAGGGTCATTGAAAGGGATATCAAATATTATTGGTTAAATTATATGAAAGTAAATAAATCAAGGAACCCTCTATTGAAGGCTACCCCTTTTTATAAGATTTTCAAGATATTTTTCCAGAGGAGTTACCAAGTTTACCTCCCAAAAAAGGAATTCAACTTCTCTCTTGATATAATTCCATGATCATAACTTCAATATAAGTCTCCCTATACAATGAGAACAAATAAATTGGTTGAGTTAATCCCAACTTCAGGAGATGTTGGCCTAAGGTTTGATTTGTCCAAGTGTTTTAGCATGGGGTGCACCTATAGTATTTGTAAAGAAGAAGAATGGAACCCTTAACCTATGCATAGATTAGAGGATGTTTAACAAAGCAAATATTAATAATAGGTATCCATTAACCCAAATTAATTATATTTTTGATCAAATGTGTGGTGCAATAGTATTTTACAAAATTTATCTATGAACTAGTTATCATCAGTTGAGAATAAAGGAGGAAAGCACTCCAAAAACAACTCTCAAGGCTAGATATGAGCACTATGAGTTCATATTTGTTCATTTTTGGATAAAAAATTATTTTTTAACATTCATGAATCTCATGAATAGTGTATTTAAATATTACCTTGATTATTTTGTGTTATAGTTTCTTGACGACATCCTCATTTACCTAAAAAGTGAAGAGGAGCATATTGAGCATTTGTGTTTGGTTTTTCAATGGTTGAAAAAGCACAAACTCTATTGGGAATTGTATAAGTGTGATTCATTTTAAATAAGAGTACAAAACTTAGGACATATTATATCTAAAAAATGAATTTTAGTGGATCTAACTAAGATTAGATCCATCATGGAATGGACTAGGCATATGAATGTGAACAAAGCGCATAGCTTTATGGGTTTAATAGGATACTACAAGAAATTTGTGCTAAATTTCTCTAAGATAATGAACCTGATCATCTTTATTCAGTTGAAACAATTTTTTTTTTGTATAATAAATTTAAATAAGCCTTATATATTCTAAAAAATAGGCTTAATTCAATACCAAATGTTACAAATTCTAGATAAGAATGGAGTTTTTGTAGTAATAATTGATGCTTCAAGAGATGGCTTACATGGATTTATTATGCATGATGGTTCAATTGTATCTTTTTAATAAATGAAATTGAATCCATATGAGATAAATTATAACTTGAATGACTTACAATTCCATAATGCATTTTTACAAGTATGGAGGCATTACTTGTTTGGAAAACCTTGTGATCTCAAAACTAATAATTTGTGACTCAAAAACATATTTTCTCAATTGAACCTTAAGGCTCATCAAATATGATGGTTATATTTTTTTTATCAACTTATTATATTTATATTAGATACATTAAGGGAAAATAAAGTAGATTTGCATATTCCCTTAGTCATAAAAGTTACATTATAGATTTGGCTACTATCAAGAGTACCTTTTGAGACCAAGTAGTAAATTTATCCCTAGGAGATGAATTATATGATCAAGTAAAGAAATAATTATCACATAATTCACAAGGTATTAGATATAAAGGATTCAAAGTTGAAGATGATGGAATTTTGAGATACAATGGAAGAATCTATGTGCATGATAGGGAAAATTTAAGTGGTACTATGATGAGAGAGTTTCATAATGCAACATATTCAAGACATCCCAATGTAACTAGAATATTATTATAGATAAGAACATTGTATTTTTATAAATGAATCAATAAATTTGTTGTGTTTTTTTATTACAAACTTGTAATGTTAGTGAATTAAGGCTAAATATGTGCATCTTATTAGATTGTTGTACTCACATTCCATACCAAATTTGAAGTGGCAAGTCATTAGATGGAATTTGTCCAAGGATTAGATTTTTCAAAGAATGATCATGATATGATATTTGTGGTTGTAGATAAACTCACCAAAGTAACACACTTTTTTAATATGTAATTCTATAGATGATGCATTTGTCTTATCAAAAGATTTGTAAAGGAAGTATATAGATTACATGGTGAAAAATTGAGTTGGCAATGGGTTCATGCCCCCTCACTTGTCTTTGTTTTCTCCTTATAGTATATTGGGTAGATTGGTGACACTTTGGGAACCCTCTATAATATTATCCTAGAAATCCTTCTTTGGATGTTATGAAAGGAGGAAATAGCCATATATTTTGGGAACAAAGTCTATCTTTACTATTTTTTTACAAAGCTAAAAATTACAATTTTTGAGGTGGTTTATAATGATTTGAAAAGGATTTCAAACAATATTTCTTATTGGTACATGATATTAGGTCCAAAATAGATTTTACTTTATGTCTTCCCTATTAATGGGTCAAGATTAATCAACAGTGTGGCACTTAAATGCAAGAATTCAACTTATATCCCCCTCTTATAGGGTCCTTTAAGTTTAAATTCAATGATACTACCATGGGGAATATGTTATACCCAAAATTTTCACCCTAAAGAAGCCAAATAGTCCTTATCAAATTTGTGATAACATGGAACTATCTCTAAGTAAATGCAGATGACTACAAGAGATAGATCTCTAGATTATGGGATAGCTCCCTTGATCTAGCTATTTAGGAGCACACACTACACTAGACTAATAAATTTTTGATGGTGAAAAGGGAAGAAAGAAATATAATATTAGCCTACATTAATGGAGGTTACACACTAATGATATCTCAATAAACATACTTAAAACTTACACTATGAAGGCAGATTACTAGAACTTATCTCAACTCAAGATTCTTTTGGCATAAGTGTTTCTATATGGAGGCATATTGTTATGCATTTAAAGAGGTGGGTAAATAGGATGTCTAATCTTAGACACTAATAATCTCTCTTCACACTTAATAGTTAAACTTCATGAGACCTGTTAGAAGAATTATTAGTCACATAATGCATATAAGAGTAGAATGAAAGAAAGGAGAAACAATCATCACTTGTCATCTAAATAGACTACTTGACATAGGAAAGAATTACAAAGACTAAACCAGCATGAGAAAACTTAATTTAAAGGGGCAAAAAGATGTCAAACCATCAAGAATTTTCCATTCCAATTATGGATCCTTTACAATGCTAAAATGGTTTCAATATATAGAGCATAAGAAAGGAGAGAGAAAGAGTGACATTGAAGAGTCACCATGCTAAGTTTCAAGTCTTGAATACTAGTTACAATGCAAGAGGAGTTATAAAATAGGTCATGAAGCTTCCTTGAACAAGTGTCAACCATAAACATGATATCTCCTTCAAGTTGTAATAGGGACACTTTATATCCTTCTTGAAATTTCTTTCTTGATGAGGAGTCCACTTAACTGCTTAAAACTACCTTGGAATTCATTGCCACATGTGCCCTAACCTGAGAAGTTAGAAAGATGATTGGTTCATGTCATTCTACACTTATCCAACTAATAATATTCCCTTTTCTACTTGTCATTCACTTTCTTTTAGTCACTCACTACCTTTTTAGGCCTTAATTATCATAAATCACTTAGGTGGCTTGCACACTATTGAGGTCAACATACCCCCATTTATGAAAATGGGGACCCTTGTTTCAAATTTTTCAAAATTTGTGCTTTGAGTTGAAAATACCTCTTAAATAGATTTATTTATTTGAATAGCATCCACACCTATTTCTCATCTAGATTAGATGACATTTTTCTATTTGATCCTTGTCTTCTTTTACCTAATGTTACCAATGGTTGCTTTTATGTTTCTAGGTTATAGGTTTAATGGAGTCTGAAAATTGTGGATAATGTCTAGGGTTTGGATCTTTAATGATAAAGTTATTAGTGCCCAAAAATTTACTAGAGTAATTGGTCCCCTATCTATATCAAATTTTATTTCCTTTGCCATATTTCTATCTCCATGTATTTCTTTGGAAGGCCAAGTTCATGTATATAATTTGCTAAGTCCTTTGTCTTAAACTTTGTTTGTTGAAGGTTTTCCTTCCCTTAGACTTTTTGGGCCTTTTTCATGAGCATAATGACCAATATAAATAGGTCTTTAGATTTTTTGTCTCGAATAAAAAGTTTGAAGACTTATTTCCATCGAACATTTTGTTCGCAACAAATTTTTTGAAGGAATTCAATGTCTTATTGCTTTCGAACTAAATTTTTTTAAAAATTTTCAAAGGGATATCTCAATTATTTCAGGTCATTTGTTTTGGAATTTTTGTCCAAATTTTTTTTTTGAAGGAAACTTGCCCTTCAAGAATTTTTCCCACACAAAAATCCCAATGGAATTGTAATGTCGTTTGTTTCGACTAAATACTTTCTAGAAATCCCAAAGGGTCATTTTGCCTTAGCAAAAGTTTTGAAGGATCATTTCCTTTGGGAATTTTTCCTTTGAAAAATTCTTGCAGTGCACTTTTATAGGGTAAAGGACACTTACAATAATCTCAAAGGACATTTTAAAGACTTTCAAAGGGCCATTTTGCCTTTGAAAAATGTTTAAAGGATTATTTCCTTCGAGCATTTTGCCCTTGAAAAATTCTTGAAGGGTGTCTAGAAAATGTCTAAAGGATAATTATAGATCTAGAGGACACTTACACAAAGTCTAAAGGGAATTTTTTGTAAGGTAGGTACCCTTAATAAAAATTTTGAAGGATATTTTCAAAATCTTAAAAGGTACTTTTGACAAAATTGCCATAGAGCAAAGGTCCATTTCCTTTAGAAAATTTTATCAATAAAAAGGTGCAAAGGATAAGTCTAGATGGTAAAGGACATTTTCATAACTCCCAAAGGGAACTTTCTAAATAAGGAGGACACTTTCAATAGTTCTAAAAAAAACCACTTTTAAGATATCAAAGGACCATTCCAAAAGTTTGAATGGAATTTTTGTAGGGTAGGTGCCCTTATAAAAAAAATTTGAAGTCTATGTTCAAGTGCTCGACAAATTCTTTAAACAAGTTTTTGCATGGTAGAGGTATATTTCCTTTAGAAATTTTTTCTAAGTAAAGAGTTTTAATTAATTACATTTCTTCAAGAGAAGTGCTAAGGTCAATTTCTATGGGTAAATTATTTCAAACAAGTTGTCCAAAACAATTATCCTGGCAAAGGTAAAGGAACTAAGAGGCTCAAACCCTTTGGAAAAAGTGTAAGAGACTATTTTATTTGGGGGAATTATTTCAAACAAAATTTTCAAAACAATTATTTATATGAAAGCAAAAATCTTAAGGTTCAATTTTTGTAGGAAAAGTGTGAAGTCAAATCCTTCGAGGAAATTATCTCAGATATTTTATCTAAAAGTCTTGATAGAGTAACCAAATGAATTATTATGGTTGATTTAATTGTATTAGGAATATTGGTGTCTTATTCCTATTTTAGTTAAAGGTATGGGTTGAATAAATTAGTAAATAATATTCCAATAATTTAACCACTGATTTGTATAATTTTTTTGTATTTTTAACCTTTCCATAAATAGCAATAAGTATGGAAAAAATAATACTTAGCATAAAATGAATTGAAATTTTTTTTGTAGGGTTTGATATTGGTCATGCAAGACTAGGATAGTGTCACAAATCATGATCTATCTTTCATTTTGTAAAATGTTAGGACCACTAAAATAGGACACGCTAGAGTCTAGTTTTTTTATCTTCTTCTGCTACTATTATCCAAACTACTCATAGAGACCTAAGTTTTATAGGTTTTATTCATTGTTCTTTTGTGAGCTTACCTATGAAATCTTAACTATTAAAAGTTTATATAACTCATTTTAGAGCTTATTTAATCTTCAAACCCTAGACTTCATTATGCTTTAATAAAACTTGAGAAATAAGGGGGGATTAGTGTGTCTAAGATGCACTAAACATGTATCCACACCCCTTGTGTCAGTACACTACCTACATACCAATGCTATGAAGAGGTATCAATCCATATGTAGTTCTCCCATTTAATGTGCTTTGTGTAATAGTGTAAATACAGATGCAAAAATATTAAACTAGGTTTGCTTGAGGTGGTTAGAGACTGGTGTGATGATTTGGATATGTTTATAGTTATATTGGATGGATGTATGTAGAGAATAAGGAAATTTTCCTTAGTGGTTTAGCCTGTATTCTTGCTTGCTTTGTAATATTTGCCAACCTCTTTCTAAATTAACTTTTGATGGGATTTTATATAGATCTATTGGTCATGGGTTGAATGTATTCATGTTAGGCTAACAAAATGAAGGATATGAATCAAAAGGAAATAAAAGTTGGATTTTAAAATGCTATTGGATAGGAGTATCAAAATAGGACACCCTAGGTTCCAACCCTACAATCAAAGTTTGGTGTTTTGTCTTATAGGTGTAAGACCTAGAGGGATAGGATTGGCCTAGGAAATTTTGCTTGTATAAAGTGGAATGACCATTTTGAAAGCTCAAATGACTAGAAATAAGAAAAAAGGTGTCTAAAAGGGTCATGAGAGCATGAAATAAAGACCTATGGGTTATGTGTCACAAACCACACTCAAGCTACCAATTTTGACATTTTATATGACTACATTTCTCCCCCCTTTATTCTAGTGATGCAACAAAGCAAAATACTAGGATAAAGGAAAAGTAGAAAGCATACCTAAAATTACTTGTAAGGGTGAATCTCATGAAGTTATGCGATGTTGGGCATGCATACAAAGAGCATGTCATGAAGTGTAAATCTATAAAATAAAACTAGGAGTAGATCAATTTTTACTAGACATGCTTTGTCTAAAGTACAAATGTATAAAAGATGGGTAAAAGAGAGAGGAAGAAAAAGGAATGAATACACCTCGTCGGGTATGCAAACCAATAAAAAACCTATTATGATGATGATTGATGCTAGGTATGTGTTGAATGATGTTGTACCAAAAGTAATATCATAAATAGAGATGAGTGCTCAATTCCCTGAGAGTGTCTCAAGAATATAAATGTTGGCCCTTTGGATCCGTCATCTCCCACTAAGTGAAGCTATATGATTATGCTTTTGTTAATCGATGTTTGGACTATGTATCCAATCCCTCTAAGCAGGTGGCTCATGAATATAAAGGCTAGCTAGTCCTTTAGCTCCATCATTTCCCACTAAGTGAAGATATGAACTAATATTGGTATGAATTTGAATCATATGAAATGGATATTGAATCCCATAAATTCTCTAAAATCTAACAATGTGGTGTGAATAGTTGAATGTGTACTGGAAACTAGGTCAATCTTGGCCACTCTAAAAAGAGAAGATTATGCTTGTATTAAAGCCACTTTGAAACAAGGCAATAGGTTTATATGGAAGCCACTCAAGAATGATGCCAACCACCTATATATGGAATAAATCACACAACATTTGAGAATTCCTAGGTAATGCCATTAACTATAAAGAAGAGAAAACAAATGTGCCATGCACTTTGCCCCCAATCATTGGTGTCTATAACATGGATTTTGATCTATAAGTTATACCAACTATCATATCTAAAATTAGAATTGAGATCCATCATGTCATGCATGGTGCCCCTTATATCTATATTCTCTAAGAAAAATGATACTGAAACTATTTATTTTAAACTAAACTATTGCTAAAAAATTATAACTGGTCTTACCTTTCTATTTGTTTTTGAAAAATCTAATTTTTTTGTTGTTTGGATAGGAGTGTTGAAATAAGACACTCTGATATCTAACACTATAATCCAAATTTGGCACTCTAGTCCTATATTAATTCTTAAGATTGTTCTATAACTATCACTATTTGTCTGGTCTATTCTACCAAGTTTAAAGTCTGAATACTATTCTAGGTGTTTTGGAAACTAATTTTTGACTAGTTACAGGCTCTAATCTCTATGATAAAAACCCTATTTATTTCCCCCTCTTATAAAGGTATGAATGAAGACCTTGTAATGACTATCCTCAAAATAAATATCCCTACAAGTATTTTATGCTATGAAAATACATGATATAATAATGAGAATTGAAAACATATCTCAATATATAGCATAGTTTGTAAAGGACATCATTAGATCAATAGGGGTATGTCTAGATAGATGTAACAATGTATTAACATGTGTAATATTGTGCACTATAACTATAATTCTGGGTATTTTTTAGTTTTTATTTGTTAGTTTCTATTTTTCAAAGAGGGATAGAGTATGTTGTCCATCATGGCATCCAAGAAAGCAAGATAATGTATGATGTGGATCATGGAATTATAAATAGTTGATAAATAATCCATCAATAATCACACAAGGTGAGAATCAAGAAGCATATAATAGTGGCCAAGGGGCCAAGCAAATACAGTACATGGGAACATGTCACTCAAAATAGAAATTAAGTATACAAGGCATGTTAAAATTCCACATACACATATAATTGGAAACAAGCAAGGTTGGCAAAAGGGCCATAATCACATAGAAGAGTACAACCAAAAGACATTGGCAAATGTCCTAAGGCACACACAAGAATAGAATCAAAGGACATTTTCAAATTTCCTAAGGCACATACAAGAGACAAAATAGGAACCCAAATATTCAATCACATCTAACTATGCAAAGCAAGAAAGGAAGGCATGTAATATTCTATAAATATAATTGCATTTAACAAATCAAAGCAAGAAGTTAAAGTATGTAAAACATGTAGTACAATACTAGGTAGATGCTAAGAAATACAAAAGTTCTATATACTAGTGAGTGTCGATAGATTAATTTGTGTAAGTTAGTAAGTAACGTACATCATCATGATAACTAAAGTGTGTGGTGTAGGAATGACATAACCTAGATGGTGTAGTCATGTATAAGATGCCCTTGGTGGGTAGATATGTTAATGTATGTCTCTAATGTAGAACCAAGATACCCCCTCAATGGGTAGAGTGAAGCAATCAAGGATTTGACACACACTCAAATAAGATCAAGTGAAGCATGGTAATTTAGATAAATCGATAAACAATAGCATTGAATAACAAATGTAAGTCTAGCATGGTAGTAAAAATGTAAAGCACAGATAATGCATATAATTGAAACATTTTTATGTTTTTGAATTTTGAAATTTTGTATTATTTTGGTATTTTGACATATTTAAATGTTTTTAGTATTTTTAGTATATTTGAATGTTTTTGATATTTTTGGTATAAGCTATGTAAAAGTAATCATGAGGAAACTATGTATAAGAAATAATAAAAAACTATGTAAAAGTAAGTGAAAGGAAGCTATATATAAGTAATTTTGAAAAATTATGTACAAGTAAGCTAAAAGGAAACTATGTAAAAACATATAAATAAATCAACATGTACACAATGATGTAAAAGACTAGGCTAGAGGGGGTAAAGGGTTTGAGGATAGAGCCCACTAGGGATGAATATGGAGTAAGGGATCATGACCATCATCAAATACTTCAAGTCTTCATCATATCCCATAGATTTGGTATGCATGGTGGTTATCTCCTTAGGTGTCAATAAGATCTATGTTCTTTATGTAGTCATAGATCTATCACTCATAACGGTGTCATCCTATCGGTGATGAACTAAAGGTTACTCTAGTGGTGAAGATGTTGAATCTCCTCTAGGATGTTTATCTCTAGTAGTAGATGGTTTCAGTGGAAGTGGCATAGCCAGTGCTAGTGGTGATGTAATATAAATAATATCCTAAACCTATAGTTTATCCAATATCTATTTTAAATTTGTACATGAGTTATATCATGGCTTATGATCCTATTAAATAGACAAAATAGGTGACCATATTATCATGATAACCTACTAATAGATCTATGTTGTACTATAGGTAGTGTGATTAATCAATGATAAAGTAACATCTATAGTATAATATGTGGTTGATGTTGTGTGTTACCTACCTAAATTTGAATGGCTAGCTCTATATCCATAGAGGTGACCATGTGAACTATATGTGCCAAATAATCCATTTATGGTTGTGAATGTGGAGTTTATCTTGATAGTGTAGTGCGAGATGTTAAGAGTGATGTAAGATGTGTAATGAGAGCTCTAAAGTCATCTTGGTACTCTCCTAAGCCAATTGGTGTAAAGCTCAATCCACACAAATATTCATCTATGAGTGTGGGTGTCATATCATCATCTAAAGTATCCTAGGAATCTATATCACCATCATGTACATATGGTAGCTTAGAATTTACCATAAGGGTAACTATGATATGGAAGTCTCATCAACTATAGTATTAGAAGATGGTGGTGTTGTGAGAGTATTTATAATTGTCAGAATAACTATAACTATCAAAGGAATTGTATCTATAGAATCAAATAGTACTTCTAGAACTACTATCAGTGATTATATAATTATAACAAGTGTAGGAATCATGATTGATGGAGTAGCTAGAATGGTTGAAGATGCTATGACTAGCTAAGTATTAGAGATGAGGACACAACTATAAGTGGAGGAGTGTAAGATTTTCTAGTCTCTCCTAAATCATATTTATGTATCTGATCATGATAAATATGGTGAGGTGGTGATTGAATTATGATGTGGGGTGTCCCATCTAGTAAAATAGTTGAAGATGACTCTATAATTTGATAATATCTAAATCATTAATTATTTGTTGGGCATGTGTATAGTTATCCTTCATGGAGAAACATAACACATTGATGAAGAGTATAAGTAACTACCCCCATATCATGTATCCAAAGTCATCCTAGTAAAATATTATAATGAAGGGGACTTAGAATGACCTGGGACTATGTAGAGAGGGTTTTGGGCCCTACCATGATATCCAAGATAATGGTGCCTAATGTCTATTATGTATATCATCAAATCCTCTAATATTCTTATATGACTTTTACATGGATGTCATATTTATGCCCATCATCTTTAAGAATGTAATATTACATGTATTAAGTCTGAAACCATTATCAACTTGAACTCTCTTAACTGTATTGGTTTTAACTTGATCTTGTATGAATAGTGGTAAATTTTAATTATTAACTATCTAAGATGTCATGTCTTCAAGATAAAAAAAGATATCATCTTCTATAGTTTTTAACTTGTTGACTAATGATGTAAAATAATAAGGATCTAAATCAATGGGCATAGAAGTCTGAGTGAGTGCCTAATAAAGATTATCCTTGAACACATTGGCTTTTTGAAGTAGTTCTAACATGGAAATATTAGCTAGTGTGTTTCTCAATTGATCAAAAATATCATATGCCTTGTGTGGATCTGCTTGTGTAGGTGGGTTGGGCCTAGGATGATAAGGAATAAGAGGGTGACAAGTCTCCTAACTAGGTAGGGAAGGCATGGTGGAACATCAAATAACAACTCTAACTACATTATCTACTAGTCATATAAGATTAGTAGTAGTTATGGGTGGAGAGCATAGATAACTGATAGGTTGAGGTGTTGGAGGGATAAAGGGTGTCAACTAGGCTCTTTGGTGATGGGTAGTGACCTGGGGAAGATTAAAATGGAACATGTAACATAACTCGACATGTGATATAGGCTCCAAGGGAGGTGAGGCTAGAGGTATCTTAACATTTTTATCAATGAACGTGATAATATCATCCCATAATATAAAAGTATGAATGAAAAGCAAAGAATGAATATTTACATTAACATATGGTAAAATTCATCATTCATATACATGATAGGACCTAATATTAATTCCTTATTATTTGCAAGAAATGTTTTGAAATGAGTAAGATCCATTTGTAATTTTTATGTTAAAAAAATTCTAAGGTGATGCCTAAAATATAAAGGGGTCTAGTAAATTCAACTAGGGTTTGAGAGAAATAAATTTTCAAAATTACTATGGTAAATTTTTAAAAATTAACTAGGATTTTTTTTAATTTAAATATGTAGTAAAAATCAAAAAAATAATTGAAAAATACTTGGACCTAGTATAGACAACTAGGGTTTGAAATAAATTATTATTATTTTTAAAATTACTTATGGTAAGTTTTAAAAATTAAATGTGAATTTATGATTTAAATATGTAGAAAATAAATAATAAAAATACTAGAAAAATCAACAATAAATTTACCCTAGAGTTTCTAGGGTTTTTATGTGCAAATGAAGTAAGTCAGGTTCACCAAATGATTTAACTTTTTTTGGGAATATTAGTGTCTTATTCCTATTTTAGTTAAAGGTTTGGGTTGACTAAATCATTAAAAAATATTTTAATAATTTAACCATTTATTTTTATAATTTATTTGTATTTTTAACCTTTCTATAAATAGTAATAAGTATGGAGAAAATAAGACTTAGACTAAAAGGAATTGAAATGGATGTTGTAGGGTCTAATATTGGTTGTGTAGGACAAAGACATTATCACAAATTAGGATCTATCTTTAATTTTGTGAAAGGATAGGACCACTAAAATAGGGCACCCTAGAGTTCAATGTTATTATCTTCTATTATTGCTATTATCCAAACTACTCATAGAGACCTAATTTTTTTTGGTTTTGTTCATTGTCTCTGTGTGAACCTACCTATGAAATCCCATATATTGAAAGTCTAAAAACCTCCTTGTAGAGATAATTCAATCATTAAACCCTAGACTTCATTATGCTTTGATAAAACTTGAGAAAGAAGGGGGTATTGGTGTGTGTAAGATGCATTGAACATGTATCCACACCCCTTATGTGGTCACATTGCCTACATACCAATTCTCTGAAGAGGGATCAAGACATATGTAGTTCTCCCATTCAATGTGCTTTGTGTAATAGTGTAAATTTAGATGAAAAAATGCTAAACTTGGTGTGTTTGAGGTGGCTAGGGACTGGTGTGAGGATTTAGATATGCTTGTATTTGTATTGGATGGATGTATGTTGAGAATAGGGAAATTTATCTTAGTAGTTTCTCTTATATTCTTAATTTATTTGTAATATTTTCCAACCTCTTTCTAAATTAAATTTGAATAGGCTTTTATATAGATCTATTGGTCATGGGTCAAATGTACTCGTGTTACGTTGACAAGATAAAGGATAGGAACTGGAAGGAAATAACCATTAGAGCTCAAAATACAATAGGATAGGAGCACTTAATAGGACACCCTACAATCTGATGCTATAGTCCAATTTGGGCACTCCTATCCTACAGGTGTAGGACCTTGGGGAATAGGATTGGCTAGGAAAATGTTGCCTAGTTAAGGTGGAATGATTGTTTTGAAAGTTTTTGATGGCTGGAATAAGAAAAAAGGTGTCTACAAGGGTCATGATAGCATGCAAGAAAGACCTATGGGTTGGGTGTCACAAACCACACTGAAGCTACCAATTTTGACATTTTATATGACTACAATGAGATAGTTATGTTGAAGAAGAGCCCAAAGTAGAAGTGCTAAAGCAAATAGGAATGCCAAAGATAAAGACTCAGATAAAATTACTATAGAATAAAATCCTCAAAATAATATTTCCAATTTACATGTGACAATCTCATAGACATTTTTGATTGGCATTTAGATGTCAACTTTAAGACATATCAGGTAACTACTGGAATTTAAATGTTTAGAATGGTCATTCAAGCATCAATTTTAGACCTTGTGAAGTCTCCATTTTTTTTCAAATGGAGGTAGATCCAATAGTATGTTTTTTCATAGAGCATGATGATCTGATAGTGTGTAATCAAAGTTTAAAAAGTAAAAGGGACTCAAGAATCCCATAGGGATGCTAGGTGGCATACCCTTAATGTAATATCTAAGCATGCTCTATCCCTTGGATCATGATTTGATGGAGTGTGTTTGCTTGCCTAGATGGATCCAACAGAGTAAAGTCAAGGTTGAAAAGTCAAAGATCCCATGGGAAAATGCAAGAAAGATAAGTGGCACAATTATATGACATAAGGTTATAGCTCAAGCATCTCCTCATAGGATCAATGACTCATGCTTTAGTAAGACTAGGTGATCCAATGAAATGAATTCACCAACAATTATTTAGCAGAGCTCATAGATCCCATGAGGGTGATAAATGGCATAACCATGGGAATCAGAAGAATGGTGCAAAGGTAAATAATTGTATGAGCTAAATGAATGACATATTTTAAGTCCTTAGAGTTTTTGAGCTCTAGGTCTTTTCTAAAGCTTGCCTCACTTGCCTTTTGGTGGAAAAGGTGCAAAAAGTCCCTGAAGGCTTAAATACCCAAAATGGTAAAAAGCATAAAATAAAGCTAAGATTTATTTTCACTTTATTTTATTCCAACTCCTCCATGGAAGGATATTGCAGGTTTTTAAGATCTAGGTGGACCACTCCAAGGAAGATTACTCAAATGGCCATGGATCTAAAATATTCCCAAGAACTCAATCTAAGAGTAGGTTGTTCAATGGTGTGCATAAGAGGAAGGGAAATTATCTAGTAGTTCTACATGTGTTAATGATTGGTCAAAGGGCATCTATAAATGGTTGTACAAAATAAAAATGTTTTTTTGGCTCCTCAAATGAATATTCTTCTTCTAGCTCATGTAAGGGGAATTTATAGCCAAGAAATCAAGGAGTTTATTCTAGGTGGTTACAACTCCTCATAATTCTTTGTGAAGGTAGTTGTAATAATGATTTATCTTGGAAATTAATGAATATCTTAGGCATAGAAAAAGGCATTTTCTAGTTGAGAGCATATCGATGGGACTGGAAAAGTTTGTTATGCAATTTTTGAAAATTGCATCCCATGGTCACATATTTGTGAAGGATTGAAAATGTATAAATATAATGCTTTTATTCTATTAAATTATTTTTGGTTGTTGTATTTTTGGGTTGATATAGGTTATTTTAGGCATCTATTTACCCTAAGTTCAAGTTTTATAGAATTTTTTCTAGGATCAAGTGTTGTGTATAGACTCTATCTCCCTTGCTAAGGTGGTTGCATCTATACAACCATTAGTAGTCTTTGAGAGCATGTTTATGTCTCCATTTTTAAAAGAGTAGTCTCACTATGCCTATCCCCATGGTAGAATTCTAAAGTGTTGATGTATGTAATATTTATTTTCAAACCTATGCAAAATATTTGTGGCTCTTTATCATATTATGCTAATGAAATGCAATAATATAATTTGTAAGTTTTGTTAATTGGATATCTAGGTCTATGTTTATTATTGGTTGTCATTTTGAGCATAACTCTAGTTTATAAATCCCTTTCTATAGTTATATTTGGAAATGTATTATTGAATATCTTTTAAGGACTCTCTGAGTTCATGAATTTGGTAGGAAAAAGTATTTGGGATTCTAGCTTCAGTGTATTTCTTGGTCTCTCAAGGGTCATGTGATGTTTGTCACTATTTTGCATTTGAAATGTTTTGTGTGTCTTTACTAAGGAAAATTGTCATGAAATATTGTTAGATATTCTATTGTTTGGAAGCCACCAACACACCACCCTCCATTCTATAATCAACTATAAACTATCCTACCCTATCCTACGTTGCATTTAACACACCTTTTGCATATTATAAGTGTTACTTGCTTTGAAAATGCATAATATCTTGCGTATTTGGATTGTGTTTGTAGTTTGTGCTCTAAATCCTAGCACTACAGTTTTCCATTTAACCCCTATTCTTGAATATTTTATAAAAATGAAGATTGCAGTCATCCTTTCATTTATCTTTAATAGCTTGTGTATGACATAAAGCATTTATACATTTCATGTGACAACCCTTCATGGGCGAAGTGTGAAAACCTGGTTATGGTTTGCTCATATTTCCCCCTTGTGACAAGAATCCCCATAAATATTGAAGTGTAAAATTCCTCCATGTGAGCAAGCTACCCTAATAGGTTCTCTCACCTTGGTTTAAGTAGAGCCAAAACTAGCAAGGAGTTAACCATACCCTCTATAGGTGCCTCTTAGTCATTTTTTCTAGTATGGTCTATTATTGATGCTAAACCCTCCCAAAGATACAATGACATTCTATTAGGTTTCTCATCATTGCTTTTAATTTCTTTCAAGTGTGTGAGGCTAGATTAGAGAGGTGTATAATTGGGAACCAACACTCTTATGGCTCCATTGTCAGGGACTAAATTGAGGTCCAGATCACTTATGTTACCAGGGACTCTTATAGAGAGCTATAATCATTTCACGTTGTGAATTTCTATATTATTACTACATTGATCTTACTATCTTGGTCATCAATGCCACAATAATCCACTTGGGGACGTGCCAAGATTTGAGGCTTGATAATTGATTTCTACTAAGCCTATTACAAAGAACTATTAATATTTCATGTTGAAAGGTATTTTTTACCTTTTGAACATTATTTTGAAAATTTTAGTGTCTTTTTTCTTTATCTCATTAAGCTTCAACAAGTCTATTTTCAGTCTGTATCACAACAGTTTATACATTGTTCTATTCTAGAAGTTTCTTTCTAATGGTGACTCTGTCTCTATATTTTCTAGTTTTTAAAAAGATTGGTGCCTATTCTAAATATTTTATAACCTTAAATTTTGATTATCTAATTATTTGTAAATATGGAAGGATTGAGATAATATTTCAAAGGTGACTCATCCAAAAGGCTTGTCTCACCCTTAAGTTTGCACCAAAGAAGAAGGGGACAAATTTGGAGGCCTATTGAAGGGAAAAGTTAAGTTATTCAATACTTTTGAGAGCCTAATAATCTTGAAATATTTGTTAACCCCCCCCAACATTGTTGAGGACTATCATAGATCTTATACTAATTTTGAGACACATAGTCTTGTCTATTTTCCAACTCCTTCTCAACTAGCTGAGTCTCATCTTAGATCTCATCCACCGAGTCCACCTCAATTATCCCCTCACATATTTTTTCCATTTTTTATTGAAACTCATATTGAACTAATCATGAGGCATAATGACATCCTAAATTTTGTATTCCTAGATTCAGACCTATCAATTTTGATGAGATGGAAGGCTATCCTAATGAAGACCCAAATGAAGTTAGGAAATGCCTCCCAAAATTCTAAGGGAATAATGCAGTGAGTGATGATCAACACCTAAGGACTTTTCATTAAATATTATGATCTTGAGTATGAGGATATGTACATCAAGCTATTTGTGCACACACTAGAGGAAGATGCTCACAAATGGTTTAATTCCCTTCTCGCTAGATGCATTGATTCATGGGAAGAGATGTAAAATGTTCTTAGAATGTATTATGGTGCTAGGACTGATCTAAGGTTTTATTGGATAAATTTGAGAATATCAAGAATAATCCTAATGAGTGTGTGTAGGACTTTAACACTTAGTTCAACAAGACTATGATGCAGTTGCCTAAGAATATCAATCCCAACAATACAGTGTGCTTGATAAAGTATTATGATTCTTTTGATAAGAAGGATGCATATTTATTGAGGGAAAAGGCTTCCACTAAATTATTATTGACATTAAATATGGCCATACAAATTAAGAACAACATCAAGGTTATGGGAAATCCCTTGAACAAGCAGGTTGATGTAAAGATGGTCAATTAAAAAAAAACATAGCCCATGAAGATAACCAACTTTGAAGAAACTATAAAAAATTTGGCCTCTACTATCAAAGAAATTTCATATAAATTGTTTAGAGCTGAAGAAGTCCCTTAGGTATCTACTAGCTATTAATGGACTCCAAATATAAATCAAGCATAAAAGGGACCTGATTTCCATAATTGAGATAATGATAGAGGGAAGAGGCTTGCACATAAAGATAGAATGGAAATAAATTAGAAAAAATGGGTTAGAAAGGAAGTGATTGATCCTTTACATGCCAAGGAAAATGTTGTAAATTATTATTTAGACATTGATTGGTATGATAAATGCTTCCTTACACACCCTCCATGTGATACTATTGAAGAAGTCAATGAAGAGCTAGATGAACTTGAATATCTCATCTGACTATGAGATTTTCATGTTTGATTTTCAAATACCTCAAAATGAATTGATATCATCCATGAAATTACTGATCAATGTTATGTTTGATCAATTTTGGAGTGATATTGATATGGAAAGTGTCCCAAATTTTAACTTTGCTTATGATGTTAATGTGGCACAAGTATATGAATTTCTCATCCATGATTTTGATCTCTTGTGCTCTATGATGATCAAGAAATATCTTGGGGGAAATACATCAATTGAGGATACATAACTATTATTTAATGTAGTAGCTACCTAAAATGATGGATACAACTTGAGAAGTAAGCAACTAGGTTCTACTCCTTAAGACACTACCCCTACAAATCCAAAGGTATGGAATGCAAGTAAAGAATCAAATAAACTAAATTAGTTTAATAAGATTCCAAGATGGCACCTGTAACCCAAGATATTAAGCATTAAGGTGATCTTAATAGGAGAAACATAATGCCTATATTATCTATCATCCTTAGGGGCGCAAATGAGGTTAAGCAAAATCCACCTTTGAAGGCTACTATCAAACTTCTATAATCACCACAACTTTCTCCACTTTAGATTTTTAGTGATTATATCCCAGCTAAAAGTGTCATTACCCTTCCACAAAACACACCTCTTCCTCAATATAGTGTGTGTGATATGGCTCAAGTGTTAATTCAAATAAAGATCATAGTACCACTTGTTGATTTATTATGAATACCTGAACATAAGAAGAGGGCCTTTGAATATTTAGAATTTGGTGAAAGGTTAGCTAAAAATGAAGTTGAGATACCCCAAACACCCCCAAAATAAGATGAATAAATAGAAGAGGTTGTTAAACATACCTTTGAGGTCTATTTGGGGATGGAATTGGTAGAGAGTCAACTGAATATGGATCCATTTTATATAACTATGCTGATCAATGGTCTAGTTATTCACAACTACATGTTTGGCTCTAGTGTTTCTTGCAATTTGATGCCCTTGGGTGTCTTAAATTATCTTGGAGTGAAGATCACATCAACCTTGGGCAAGTGCTATGCCATGGACTCATGAGAGGTCCAATTATTGGATAAGTTAAAGAACATGTAGTGCAATTGGTAGTCCACCCTAGAAAATACTTGAATATAGATGTGGTGGTTGTGGACTACCCGCCTAAGTGGGGGATGTTGCTATCACATAAAGGGGTTTTTAGTGTGGGTGGAAGTGTGCAGATGGACCTTTCTTATGCCACCATTCCTTTGGAGGGTAAGATGTCTAAGGTTTATAGAGAGTCAAAGATGGTGCATATGATTAAAGATTTGAAGCATGCTCTCAATGAAGTTTTGTACACAGATGTTGACCTTGGCAATTTTTTTGGGAATGTTGATGCTAATGAAAAACCTCCTATTTTTGATGTTGATCTTGATAAAGAAGATGTAGTTTGATAGATGTGCTTTGATGGGGATTTCTCTAATCTTGGAAATAGAGCTAGGGTTTTTTCTCTGCCCCTAATGGTAAATGCTTTATGTTTTCTTTTCATCTTTATTTTGAGTTCACTAACAATATTATTGAGTATGAGGTGCTCTTGCTTATTATAAGGATTTCATGTGAATATAGAATCAAGTGCTTGATTATTAAGGGTGATTCTAAGTTGGTGGTAAAGCAAGTCCACAATGATTTTTCCATAAAAAATTAAAGGTTGAAATAATATCAAAATACTTTTTGGGACTTGTTGGAGTTCTTTGATGGATTCAATATTTTTTATCGTGATAAAAGTTTCAACCAAGAAGTTGATAGACTTGTAAGGCTAGGTTTTCAATTTGACATTGCAAATATGAGCCCTCATTATTAGTATCAAGTGGAGGTGCTTTTTAGGCCTTCAATTCTAGATAATTTTCATCATTGGTAGGTCTTTGATGATGATGATCAAATTAAGAGGTTTATGAACTATGAAGCTAAGTTCCAATATCATCTCATAGACTTGGAATCTATGGTTTAGGTGAGTGATAGGAAACAGACCTTATTTTGGATAGACATCATTCAACTAAAGACAAACACTATTCCAAGAGAACTGGTAAGTTTGGAAGCATATTTTTATGGATATGATAGGATCAAGTCAAGAGACTCATTCATTTTAAAATATGTAACTAAATACAACTTTGATTCTCATGAGAATCCAAAGAAAGTTTGGCTAGGTACTCACTTAAGTGTAATTGAGAAGAAAGAATACATGTAACTACTAAAGAAGTACCAAGATTACTTATCATGATCTTATTTAGAGTTAAAAGAGTATAGGGAAGACTTTTTCCAAAATGCCATCCCGTTATAGCCTAATATTAAACCTTTAATATTAGAAATAGAGTCCAATTAGTCCCATTTTGGCCACCAAAATGAGGGAGGAGTTAGAGAAACTAAGGGATGGTGGTATCATTCAACCCATCAGGTATTCATCATGGGTTATAAATTTAGTCTCTATGAGAAATAATAAAGGTGATATCTACTTGTGTGTGGATTTTTGGAATCTAAACAAAGCTTTTTTAAAAGATAATCATCCCCTTAACAATATGGAGATCCTACTACAAAGCATCAATGGTTCAGAAATGTCATCCACATTAGATGGCTTCTCAGGTTACAACCAGGTTGTGGTCAAATAATATGAGAGGTCCAAGATTGCATTCACCATGCCATGGGGTATGTATGTATATATGAGGATGACTTTCAAGTTGATGAATGTTGGTGCAATGTTCCAGCAAGCTATGGAAATTACCTTTGTAGGGATAATTAACTAGTTTATTATTGTGTATCAGGATGATATTACTATGTACTCTAAAATAAGAGAAGAGAATTTAGAACATCTAAAAAATGTGTTTATTAGGTGCAGGGAGTTTGAATTTCACTTAATCCCAAGAAGTGCCACTTTAGAGTGAAAAACCCAAGTTTTTGGGACATATCATGTGAAAGGATGGTGTCATTATAGATCTCGAGAGGGTTGAATCCATTGATCAAGTGCCTATCCCACAATCCAAGAAAGGGATTCAATATTTCTTTGGATAAATTAACTTCGTAAAGAGGTTTGTGTCTAATTTTTTAGAGATCACTTTACCTATTAATTACGTGTTGAAGAATGACCAAACCATAAAATGGGAGGAGAAGTCCATGCAAGCATTCAGTGACATCAAGGGAGATTTGCAGTCTACTCATATCTTGGCCAATCTTGATTACATAAAGTTATTCTAGGTATTCTCTTTTACATCATACAATACTATTGTTGTTGTCCTATTGCAAAAGAATGAAGATGGTCATGAGCATCCCATAGCTTTATTTAGTAAAGCTATGCAAGGTCCTAAAATGAAATACACTATTATGGAGAAATAAGTTTTTGTTCTTTTAAAGGTTGTTAAAATGTTTGGGTCATATATTTTGAGTTTAAAGATTATTGCTTACGTCCTGCACACCATGATGAAAGACATTTTAACTTAGACTAAAGTATCTAACAAGAGGTTAAGGTGGCTCAACAAGTTATAAGATTATGATATGTATATCCAAACCACCAAGTTAATAAGAGGGATGGGTTTAGCCAAGCTTATGGCTGAGACCAATTTGCAAGCTATTGAGGTAAACACTACTATTTTTAATTTTGATGATTCCTTGAGTCAATTTAATACATCTCCATGGTGTAAGGATATTGTTTACTACTTATGAAATCTGAATTATCCCCATACCTAGGAAAATAATCAAAAGATAACTCTTAAACTAGTCTCCTAAAAATACCTCTTGACTAAAAATGGACTTGCATGGAAGGATTTAGATGGGGTTATCTTAAGATGTATTCTAGAAGAATAGACTACTATCCTAATTGAATACTTCCATAGTGGATTTTATGGTAGTCATTTTCTACCTAAACTTATAGCTCATAAAATTCTAAGAGCTTGTTATTGGTGGCCATCATTATTTAAGGATATTGCTTAGATGGTCAGAAGGTGTGAAAAATGCTAGCACTTTGTTGGGAGGATGAAAGCTTCAGGTTCTCTTCCATTACAACCTGTGATGATTGAGGGCCCATTCAAATAATGGGGAATGGATTTCATTGGATAAATCATTGATTTTTCAAGTGATTGGAATAGATGGATACTAGTTACAATTTATTACTTCACCAAATAGATCAAAATAATCCCTATAAAGAAAGTGACACACTAAGTAGTCATGGATTTTTTGTTGGATCAAGTTATTTGTAGATTTGGTGTGCCTATTAAGATAATTGCTGATAATTTCATGAGCTTCAAATCAAAATCTTTGGTGGCATTATGGAAATACTATGGGATTGAACTAACTTATGCTTCCAACTATAATCCTCAAGGGAATGGGAAAGCAAAATCAAGTAATAAGAAGTTGCTTAAGATTATTGATGAACTTTGGAAGAAAATAAGAAGAGGTTAGGTGAATAGCTAAAATTTTCCTTATGTGTTAATAGGATTATGCCTAAGAGAGCTATAGGTAGAAGCCCTTTTGAGCTTGTTTATGGAGCTCAAGTAATTTTTCCAATGAATTTGTAGTTGCCAACCTATTAACTCATGCAACAACTAGAAGATGATGAGAAAATCAACCACTATGAGAGCAAGATGAAATAGATTATTGAGCTTGATGAAATTCAAAGACAAGCTCATGAGAGAAACCTCATGTTCAAAGAAAATTTGAAGAAGATATTTGATAGGAAGGTCACTCCAAGAACCTTTCAAGCAGGTGATCTGGTTTTGTTTTGGGACAACATGCATGAGGAGAAAGGTAAGCATGGAAAGTTCATCCTTGTAGATGGGTCCCTACTCTATTGACTATCAGATTGGGGAACACACCTTCTTCTTGAGAGACTTAGATTTTGAAATATTAGAGCTACCAATCAATGGCAAACATTTGAAACACTTCCTTGACTAAGTCCATAATTGATGTACCATATTGTATAGTGTTTTACTACTTTGTACTTTTGTTTCTTTGTTGCACATTTACTTTGGGCCTTGTTTGTATAATTTATTTTATTATTATTGTGTGTTCATCTTTAGATCCTCCTTATCTATTTATATCATCTGCCATGTTTTGTTGAGACTTCATTAGTGCTTGCTAAAATATTGTTAAATCTTGAATCCATAGCACAATGGATTGGCACTTAGTCTTCTATTATGTGGTTCTTTATACACCCATAGGGGGTATGCATCCCCAAGTGAGAGCCAATGTTAGTGCCCAAAATTTCACTAGAGTAATTAGGCCCCTGTCTGTATCAAATTTTATGTCTTTATCTAGATTTTTATTTGCATGTATTTCTTTAGAAGGTCAAGTTCATGTACATCATTTTCTAAGTCATTTGTCTTATCTTTGCTTGGTGAAGGTGTTCCTTCCATTAGAATTTTTGGGATTTTTGCATGAGCACAATGACCAATAGAAATAGCTCTTTGGATTTTTTGTCTCAAACAAAAATTTTGAATAATTATTTCCATCAAAAATTTTATCTACTACAAAATTTCTAAAGGAATTCAATGTCTTATTGCTTTCGGGCTAAGTGTTTTACAAAATTTCCAAAGGGATATCTCACTAGTTTTGGGTCATTTGTTTTTGACTTTTCTTCCTTGACAAAATTTTTGAAGGGCACTTTCCCTTTAAGCATTTTACTTGCACAAAAAGCCTGAAGGATTTGTAAGGTCATTTGTTTTGGCCAAAGGTACATTCTAGAAATCTTGAAGGGTCATTTTGCCTTTGCAAAAGTTTTGAAGGATCATTTCCTTCAGGTATTTTGACTTTTAAAAATTCCCAAAGGGTACTTTCAAATGGTGAAGGACACTTTAAAAAATCTCAGACATTTTCAAGACTTTTGAATGGCCATTTTGCCTTTGCAAAATGTCTGAAGGATTATATCCTTCTGGCATTTTTCCCTTGAAAAATTCTTGAAGGGTATCTACAAAATGTCTAAAGGGTAATTATAGATTTGGGAGAAACTTACACAAAGTCTGAAGGGAATTTTTTTAGGGTACGTGCCCTTAAAAAAAATTGAAAGATATTTTCAAAATCTTGAAAGGTACTTTTGGCAAAATTACTATAAAATAGAGGTCCATTTCCTTCAAACATTTTACTCAAGCAAAAAGTCTAAAGTATAAGTCTAAATGGTGAAGGAAATTTTCATAACTCTTGAAGGGAACTTTCTAAAGATGGAGGACACTTTCAATAGTTATAAAGGGCACTTTCAATAGATAGAAGGACCATTCTAAAAGTCTAAAGGGCATTTTTGTAGCACAAGTACCATTAAATTTTTTTTGAAGGGTATGTTCAAGTGCTCGATAAATTTTTGTAGAAAATTACTACGAGGAAAAGGTCTATTTCCTTTAGACATTTTTCCTAAGCAAATATTCTAAAGGAATTGCATTTCTTTAGGAGAAGTGTTAAGGTCAAATTCTATAGGGAAATTATTTCAAACAAATTATCTATGACAATTATCCCAACAAAATCAAAGGAGCTAAGAGGATCAAATCCTTTAAAAAAAGTGTAAGAGACTATTTACTTCAAGGGAATTATTTTGAAAAAAATGTCTAAAACAATTATTCTGATGAAGGTAAAAATTTGAAGGCTCAATTCTTGTGGGAAAAGTGTGAAGTCAAATCCTTTGGGGAAATTATCTCAGACATTTTATGCAAAATAATTATCTTGACAAAGTACCCAAAATAATTATTATGGGATAGTTGTGTTGAAGAAGAGCCTAAAGTAGAAGTACCAAAGAAAATAAGAATGCCAAAGACAAAGACAAAGACAAAATTTCCATGGAATAAAATCCTAAAAAGAGTATTTTTAAATTACAGGTGACAGTCTCACAGATGTTTTTGACTAACATATAAATGTCAAATTTAAGCCACGGTAGTAGCTTTTGGGATTCAAATATTTGGATTAGTCATGCAAGTATCAATTTTAGACCTCTTCAAGTAGCCATTTTTTTTCAAAAGGAGGTAGGTCTAATGGTCCACATTTGAATGGAGCATGATGATCTGATGGTGCATGATCAAAGATGAATAGTCTAAGGGACTCAAGAAGCCTATAGGGCTACCAAATGGCATACCCTAAAGGCTAAGGAAGAGGTAGTATCCAATCATGCTCTACCCCTTGATCTGATAGAGAAAATTTACTTGTCTGGTTGGATCTAATAGAGTGAATCTAAGGTTGAAAAGTTAGATATCCCATGTACAAACACAAAAAAGATAGGTGGTGTAGCTACATGCCACAAGGTTATAGCTCAATCATCTCCTTGAAAGATAAATGACTCACACATCAATGGGACTATGTGATCTAATGGTGTGAAATTCCTAACAACTATTTAGTAGAGCTTAGAGAGCCCATAAAGGTGACAAATGGCACAACCGTAGGAATCAGAAGAATGGTGCAAAGGTGAAGAATTACCTGAGGATCCAAATGAATGACACATGGTGTGTCTTTAGATTTTTTAATCTCTGGGCCTTTTTTAAAGCTTGTCTCACTTGCATTTTGGTGGGAAAGGTGTAAAAATTTCTAAAGGCCTGAATGTTTGAAGAGGTAAAAAGGGTAAAATAAAGCTAAGATGTTGTATTTTCACTTGCTTTGTTTTGTCCCAACTCCTCCATGGAAGGATATTTCAAGATTTTAAGATCCAAGTGGTCCACTCCAAGGAAGATTACTAAAATGACCATAGATTCATAATATTCCCAAGAAATCATTACAAGAGTAGGTTGTTCCATGGTGTGCCTAAGAGGAAAGGTAGTTCTCCAAGTAGTTTTAGTTGTGATAATGAGTGGTCAAAGGGCATCTCTAGGCCGTTACATAAAATAAAAATGGTTTGTTTGGATCTGTAAATGAATATTCTTCTTCCAACTCATATAAGGGGCATTTCTAGCCAAAAAATTAAGAAGTTTATTCCAGGTGGTTAAAAGTCCTCATCATTATTTGTGAAGGTAGTTGCAATAATGATTTGTCTTGAAAATTGATGAATATCTCAAATGTAGAAAAAGGCAATTTCCATTTGGGAGCATCTCGATGGGATTGGAAAAGTCTATTATGTAATTTTTGAAAATTTTATAACCATGGTCCTATATTTAGAAAGGATTGAAAATGTATAAATAGATATCTTGTCTTCTATTCAAAGGTTGTTGGTTATTGTTGGCTTTTTAGGCTGATATAGGTCATTTTAGGAATCTATTTCCCCTAAGTCCAGGTTCTACATAAATTTTTATTGGATCAAGTGTTGTGTGTAGACTTTATCTCCCTTGTTAAGATGGTTGCATTTGACAACCATTAATAGGCTTTGAGAGCATGTTTATGTCTCCCTTGTCAAAAGAGTAGTCTCACCATGCCTATCCCCATGGTAGCATTCTAAAGTGTTGATGTCTACAATATTTATTTTAAGCATATGGAAAATATTTGTGGCTCTTTAATGTATTTTGCTAATGAAATGTAATAATATGATTTGCAAGTTATATTTATTGGATATTTGGGTCTATGTTTATTACTAGTTATCATTATAATCATGCATCTAGTTTATAAATTCCTTTCTATAGTTATATTTGGAAATATATTGTTGAATACCTTTTAAAGACTCCTTGGGCTCATGAATTTATTAGGAGAAAGTATTAGGGATTCTAGATTCAGTGTATGTCCTAGTCTCTCAAGATCATTTGATGTATGTCACTGTCTTGCATTTGAAATGTTTTGTCTTTACTAAGGAAAATTGTCATTAAATACTATTAGATACTATGTTGTTTGGAAGCCACCATCACACCACCCTCCATTCTATAATAAACTATAAACTATCCTATCATATCCTACCCTGCATTTAACACACCCTTTACATACTTTAAGTGTTACTTGACTTGAAAATGCATAATATCTTACATATTTGGAGTGTGTTTTCAGTTTGTGCTCTAAATGCTAGCACTACAATTTTCCATTTAACCCCTATTATTGAATATTTTAAAAAAATTAAGATTGTAGTCATTCTTTCATCTGTCTTTGGTAGCTTGTGTATGACATAAAGCATTTGTGTATTTTATGTGACAACCCTTCATGGGTGAAGTGTGAAAACTTGGTTATGATTTGGTCATATTTCTCCTTATGCTAAGAAACCCTATAGAGATTTAAGTGTAAAATTCCTCCATGTGAGCAAGCTACCCTATTAAGTTCTCTCACCTTGGTTTAGGTAGAGCCAAAAGTAGTAGGGAGTTAGCCATACCCTCTATAGGTGCCTCTTAGTCATTTTTTCTAGTCTAGTCCATTCTTGATGCTAAATCTTCCCCTAGATACAATGACATTCTAGTGGTTTCTCATCATTGCTTTCCATTTATTTCAAGTGTGTGAGGCTATATTAGAGAGGTGTATAATTAGGAACCAACAAAATTGACCCTTTGATTAGTCATTGGTTTTAAATTATTAAATTAAATTCATGTTTGAACATATAGAAACCCTTAGTGTAATTATTTTATCCTTAGCCTTTTAAATTTGAATTCAAATTTACGTGGGGTCACTTTATTTGAAACTTATATGGGAACACTATATTTATTTAAAACCTAGCTTATATTTTATCCTACGATATTGTTCATGTTTATTAACATGAACAAGACCTTAGTCTAAAATTTTAATGCTAAGTTCTTTATGACCTAAGACCCCCTTGATTATTTTATTATCCACATGGGCTAATTAAATGAAAGGTCCTTTTACTATATTTTACACTTAGTCTAAAATATCACCCTAAGGTTCTTAATCACATTTAATAATGTGATCAAAACCTTAGGTTAAATATTTTATCATAAGTCCTATACATTCCCTGAGCCTTATTTTATTTCATTTTATCTATAAGAACAGAAGGGACTAACAAAAGGATGACAAGTGTGAGGAACCCAAGGCTTAGAAAAAAGATCTATGGTTCATGAGGACCCATATAAAGTAAAAAATCAAACACCCAGATCAATGATGCACATTCAAGTGGGCAAGGGGGATACTATGTTGAGTGAGGTGTTAATAAGTCAAAGATCTTACAAGTATATAAAGAAACTAATCATGTTCAACTCCATATATCAAGATATAATGGTACATGTTGATCCACTCAAAGCATATCTAACAACATGTAGTAAGGTCAAAATGTAAACAAGCCATATGAACAAGCATGAATATGACAAGTTTCATGCCCATAATTGATAGTTAAAACTCATAAATTATCTCAAAGATTAATGGTGAATGGCTAGATGTATATATTTTGATCAATGGGGAGCATTTAGTCAAAACTTCAACAAATTCCCAGGAAGAGCGAGAAGGTAACAAGTGTCACCATCATAGAGATTCAAATAGAAAATCAATGGCTTATAGAGTAAAGGATAAAACCCAAAGGATCTAAATAAATATCATGCATTGATCTTTCTAACCATGATCCAATGGTGCATATTAAAAGATGACTTTTCAAAGAAACCTAGGATGAATGAGAAGTTTCCACATGATGCAAAGACATTGTATTGAGAATAAAATGACATTTGAAATCACAAAGCAGGCCCGTGAAAGTGACACAGCATAATATTGAATGCCAAGCATAAAATTGACCAATAATGCTTGACCTCTTAGATCCAAATCAATGGTGCAAGGTGAGGTAGGTCTTTCAACAAGTCGAGACCCAATGAGATGTTGACATGTATCTTAAAGGATAAATAATCACGTTTTAAATATTAATGAGTTGTGTGACACTGTAGGGCCACATAAGCACTAAGTCAAATTTAGAAATTTCATGGACTTGAAAAGTCAAAGGTATAAATATAAGATCTAAATGCAAATATAAGTCATGAAGCTCTCAATTTGAACTCTACTACTTCCATTAAATCTCAATGCTAACTTGCTTGAACTTAAAAAAAACCTAAGATGTATAAAATCCATAATTAAACTCTTTATTCATTACAATTAATCTAAGGAGAATCATGTTATTGTCTGTTAAGGATAATATAGTCTAGACTTAAATTATAGACTATTAGTGATTAATTCGATCAAAATTACAGCCATGGTAGCTTAGAGGGGTGTCTCAAAGGAACACATGAAACTATATTTAACCTCAGACACTAAAGGAAGGGTTTTCAAATACATTGAGTTGAACCCCATTGCTCTAAATATAAGAGATAATAATTAGTTGAAGATATTTTGGACCATAGAAAACCAACCTACAATCACCAAAGAGGAGGAGAAGAACATGTCTACTAGGAGACTGTATTATGACATAGTTTCTATTCCAATGAGCAGCCTACACTATGTGGTAGATAAAGCTAAGGTAATCCATTGTATTGATATCTTTTTTTCCAATTTTTAAGGATGGTAAAGTAGATAAAGGCTAGATATTTAATGAACCCACTCATATAAATGTGTCATATATCTCTGTTGTAGCCTTTAAGAATCACTATTGGCTTCCCAAACCCTAAATAAACCTTTCCTCAATCAAGTCCTGGGCCAAAGAGCATGAGTTGAATAACATCTTAGTCATGTGGTTATATTATGGGAACCAAGTCTTTTCAAACTTTAGTAAGAACATTCTCATCAGCCAATTTAGACCTAACATTAAGATGATTATGACAATGTTAAATAAGTTATGTGGAAATTCCATCATAACCTATGTTGATCCTATCTAGGTACCAATTATCTATTTCATGGTTGAATAATAGATTACCCCCCCTCTAAGTGAAATAAATAGCATTTATTTGAGTAGGAAAATCTTTACAATTAGGAACAAGAAGAAAACCCACTTTTACATGATGTCATACCTCTTGGATTCTCTTTGTGCCACTACCAAGATAAGAAATCAAAGGGAGTAGTCACCCAGTAGAACACAAAATATTTCATAGTACTATTCCAAGATGCATATATTCAAGTATAGGGATCATACCCAATTCATATGTGATTGTGTTTATCTAGCCCTTAGTGAGGCCATAACTAGTCATCCCATGGAGAAAGTTAGCCTAATAATTAGGAAGTATGTTTAGGCTATGGGTGAAATCTATTTATACGTAAATTATATAGTTATTAAAATTTAAGGAACCCTGTGCACCCCTCTCAAGCTACCAATCCATGTCCCTAACAAACTAGTAGATTAAGAAGTAGCATATTAGTTATTTCATAGTATAGATGGTCTCTATAAGACCAAGAGAAAAAGGCTCCTCCATAAATTCCCCATAATTATTGGCAAGACCATTTTCAAACAATGGGACAACATTGAGGTTGCCTCCAAACATAGGACTTCTTTCAACTTGTAATTAGATGATCTAAAATAGTGGGACCCTTATGAGAGGGTTAAGGAGCATTTATGGCTCAAAAATATTCTAAGTGTGCCCTATGATCACTATCTTGGAAGTTATGATCCCATTCATACCAAGGCATCCATTGACTCTGAGGTCATAAAGAGGTTAAATGAGCATAACCTTAGACTTGAGCCCAGACTAGACAGGAAATACATAGGAGATTATTGGTGCCAATTTGGGCCCAAGTAGTATCATTTTTTGAGTTGTGAACCTACTAGACCTCCATCATCTCAACCATTAGTAGAGCATAAACCTGAGAAACATATTGAGTAGATCCAAAGGAAATAAGGCCTAATGATATTGCATCATATTGAACCCAAGAAAAATAACAAGGATCACCTCCTGAGGAGATTCACATGGTAACATTAGACCCTGATGAAATTATAGAGGATGCACTCAAAATGTTATCATTGGATTATGAATAAAATGATTATGAAGCTTAATTTGAAGAGACCAAGGAAGAAAAATGGAAGTATTAGACTTAGCTCCTATGGATCCCCCTGAAATAAAGGCTAAATTGGCCATTATTACAATAAAGACCAAAAATCCCAAAGTTACTTTCATTCCTCATTTGAGTGAATTCAATCTATTTAATGAAGAAAAGTTGATATATGGTCTAGATATTATAGATTGGTTTGTTTATGGACCCAGATTATAGAAAGTGCCTACTGTACATCATCTTTAGGTTATGATGCAAGCCATCAACATCCGCATGCATGAAGAGATCAAGCCATGGATTGTGGTTATATAAAAGGAAGATTAAATAAGATTGGTTACCCCAAGAAAACCAAGTGGAGCATAAATGGAGACCCTTGCACCATAGGTAACATAATCCTTAGTTGCTATCAATTTTGACCAAAAGACATCTAGATTGCAGAGAGTAATAGAGAAGAAGGTCATGATTGGTAGAGAGGATATCACTTTCTAGAAATTAGAACCATTGACCAATTTGACTCTAGTTGTAGGAAAAAATATTGGTGAGAATCCCATATTTGAGGATAATGTGCTTGAATTAGACCTATCATAACTAGCATAATTACAAGCTACCCTCAAAGGCATGTAACAATAGAAGGAGAATTTGGAAAATTAGCATATCTTGTTAGTATTGGAGGCCATGATAGAGATGTTTGAATCATTTTTTTTTGATATGTTAACCTATTTGAAAGAAATAAAATCTAGATAGAATGTGGTGAGCCAACAGATCAATGTGGCTATGAATCTAGTCCACCAATGGTAAAACTCAAGCAACAAAGTAAAAGATTTGATCAATATCCTGACAAAGGATAAAATTATTGGATTTGAAACAATTAGCTTGGATCACCTAATTATGGTCACAACAATTTTGGTAGACAATATCAAGGGTCTGAGCAAATGGTCTAATAACCTAGAGGACCTTCATGAAAATAAAAATCAAGTCATAAGCAAGATGGAGTAGATACTTAGGAGGATGATCACTGACCTGAATTCACTCTACCCCATGTGTCTAATCACCAATGAAAAATTCAAGTTAAGAGATACTCAGGTCATGTATGAAGTGAAAATATAGATCTAAGGAAGGACTGGGAATAACAACAATAGGATCTTAGACATGATCCTGAACGCTGAAGAAAAGATAGGGAATGTAAAGAGTGTTAAAGAAGCCATGGAAAAGGATGACAAATACTTTAAAGACCTAATAGATCAAGAGGATGGAATCTTCATATATCCTATTATTAATTTGAAGTTAATAGATTAACAACATGCCAAGGTAATGAAGATCTTGTAATAGCAACAATAGGGCACTTTATCATCAAAGGGATCTCAAGGCCAAGCTAGTTGATTTAAGAATATTCCTTTTATAGTTTAACTTGTATAATATTTTAAAAAGAGAATATTCTTTTGTAAAGGCATGTGTGACTTATAAATCACATTTCCTATAGGTCATTCCATTAGGAAGTGTCTTGAGTAATTCTAAAAGATGTATAAGGGACAGTTGTCCTTGACACTTGTACTATTGTAATTTGACATGACTAACTAGCATTCCTCATGAATTATCTATATAAATAGGTATTGTCCATTACAAAAGGATGGATTTTTAAGCAAGAATATTGTGTACTAATTTTGGATAAATTAATGCAAATAAGGAATTCTAAAAAGTTTGTCTCATTTGTTTGTGTGAATTATATCATGGCTTATCTCTCAATTGTCTAGTTTGTAATTCAGATTTGAATGGTTTTGATTGATTCCTGATGTGCCCTTTTTAAATGTAGATTTGTTAACATGTGATAATGCTAGGCTAATTAAAATTTATTAGGTTTATTTCATTTTCTATGTTCTTCTTGTGGATGTGCTTATGTTATTTACTATAGGATTAATTCTTCAAAGTAAATAAAGTTCTTATTTACATTCTTTCATTTCCTCAAATCTTTTCCTGATGTGTAACAAGATTTGATCTTATGTTATTTCATGTTATACATTGGTTTTAACTACATATTTGGATGGTATTTGAACTTTGTCATAATATTTGTGTTAAATATCAACAACATGAATATGTTCCTTCTCTACCCTACCCTTCCTTTTGCTTTTTCTTTGATCCATTTGCTTTAGATTAGTTCTCATTATAAATATTCACTTTAGCTTAGTCTTTATATTTAGTTATTTCAGCATAATTCACTTTACTTAACCTATATTGCTTTCATTTTAATAAAGATTAACTATCAGGCCATGGTTGCTCCCAACAACCAAAATTTATAAATATTGTGAAATAGTTCACTTGTTCTACTGTTATTCTATCAAGGATAACAAGATTATCACAACCTGTAACTCATGCATTGGATTCTCTAGATTCAAAAATGAGTAGTTTTTAATAAACACTTAGAACCACTTTTGTTACACATGCATGCGTCAATAAGGAACACGTTTACTACTTCTAAAAGGAAGTCCTTAGTTAAATCTTTGTAAATTGGTGATGTCTTTGCTAATTTTAGTGAAATTTATTCAAAGATCAATGAATTCTTTACATACTTGTGTTTATTTTAGCATAATTGTGTAAATATCATTGATACGTGTGGTTGGAAATCAATATTTAGGCTCATTTAGCTATAGATTACCATTCTTTGAGGATTCATGGTAAATATTTGCAAAGGTATCTCAACTCTGGTAAATCTTCCTCATTTGAAATTAGTGATGGAAAATTTGTTTAAGGATTGATTGATTCTTTTAAAATTTAGGTTTATTTGGACTTAGGCTTGTAAAGATCATTGATATTTCCAAGTTTAGATGTATATTTGAGCTTATTCAGTCAAGGATAGTTATTTTTTGAATAAATTTACATAAATTTATGTAAAGTTTTCTTAACTTAGAGATATTAAACATGTAAACCTACTCATAGATGAGAATTGGACTATTATTTGTAATAATCAAGTTAAATAGCATTCATCTTTACAAAGATAAGGTTTCTAACTCTTATTTTTGATAGGACTTAAGATTTATAAGTTAAAACTACCAAGAATGAGGACTAGGTCATAGTCTGAATTAATATTACCTCTCCTTTCATTAGAAGATCATAGGAAAACAAGAACATACAAAGGTAAGTGAAGGGTTTTTAAATCTCAGCCTACTTCAAATATTCAAAGTTCTCCTTTGTTAAATATTTATCAAGGTATGCTTGGTTAGGGGGATATTCTATCAATATGCTTAGTCAAGTTCATGATCTACCTAGGAACCCTAAGAAATATTTGCCATCTTTTAGTCCTGATGGTATTTTCATAGCTAAAGAACATATTAAATCTTTCAAAGTTGCTTTAATATTTCTAAATGTATTTCATGAAAATGTAACATGCAAATTGTTTCTATTTAATTTCAAACATGTTACATATGAGTGGTTTCTTAATATTATAGAGAACTATATCACTAGATAGAATGATTTTAATCATATCTTTATTGATCAATTTGATAAAATCATTATTTATTTCATTCTAAATAAACAATTCACCACTATTAAAAGAGATTCTAGTGAGACCATTAGAGCCTTTAAAGCTAGATTCTAGAAGATGTTTAGTAGAACCATAGCTCTTTACAAACCTAATGAGGCTTTAGATTTATAAATCTACAAGGATGATTTGGACCCCATGAATTTTGATATTCTTAAAAGGTTTGTTGGAGTCATAAACACCTTAAGATTGGTTTATGTTCAAGTCGTAACAATCAATGATCAAATGTAGCCTCAAGGTCAACTTTCATATTCCATTCCCAATGTTAACCCTAATTTCCCTTCACTAAATGCCATTCCTAATGCTAATCAGAATGTGCTTACCCTAAATTAGACACCAATATTGAACCAATTTCCCTTAAGCCATGCTTATACTAGCCAAAATATTGGATTATTTAATAATTCTACAAATGGATTTCATCCACAAGAACAAAGAGCTTTGATGCCAACAATTAGTAATAGCAATCAAGTTCATAACTTATAAGCACCAAAAAATGATAATGAATCTATACTTAAGATGGTTCAAAATTTGAGTACTAACTTATTTAAATTACAAAAACAATTAGGCAATACTGGGGGAAATTCCAATAGGAAATATTCATATCAAAGATTCAATAGGCCTAACAACTAGTTTCAGATAGAGGTTCACAACTTAGAATTGGTCTTGTATTCAATGTTCAAAAGCAAATTGCAATGTCATTTTAGTAGGGCTTCATCATACCAAAAATGTGTTCCTTTAAAATATTAAAAAATATCTTAATTTATAAAAATTTATGGAAGAGAGAGAGAGAGAGAGAGAGAGAGGAGGAAGAGCTAAAGAGACATAAGGACATGTGTCCACATATGAGAATTAGTTATAGTTGCATGAAAGAGATGGATGGGGTGAGCCATGTAATTTCAAGAGGTTTAATTTTCAAAAACAATTCATGATAATGGTGGTATGTGGCATAAAACCTTTAGGAATGGCACAAGAAATTGCTTCTATCGAAGATCATCTGTGAGAGTTCAAAACTAAAAATAGAGAAGCTAACACATTGCACTACTAAAGGGGAATAGAACTCATGATGACAGTTAGAAAATGTTATTTCTAATTGATATTTATCCTTTGGACACCTGTATTTGTTGATTTCATGGAAGTAATGACTCAAACCATTGACCTATCCATTTTGTTTTCTATGTCTGCACTAGATGCTCAAGATTCACACATTTGTTACCTCCACATCTATTCACATGTTCCCATCAAGTCTTTTGAATAGCAATAGCTATTTCTTATAGTTTGAGATTGATGTTCTATGGACCATCACATTTTGGGTATTTCCTTCTGACTTGTTGTATTGATCCTTTCATGTGGATAATTTTCCCACCAGAATTCATCAGATAATCTTTTTGAAAGAATTTATTTCTTTGGTCTTTTCACTTGGTCCTTTATGCCTTAACAATTTTTGTGGACAAATTTTTTGAAATAAATCATGTCTTTGAGAGCTCTATTCCTATGAAATGAAATTTCTAAAAGAAATGGACCTTAACACCTTTTTTTTTTTTTAAAATTCTTTGGACAATTTCTCTGAAAGAATTCATTTCTTCAGTCTTTCTATTTGGCCCTTCAAAATTTTGAAATGGTCCTTTAGCTTGTTTAAAATTACCCTTTGGAATATTTGAAAGTGTCCATTTAGCCTTAGAATGTCCCTTCAAAAAAGTTACAACATACCCTTCAAAATTTCTGTTTGGTCCAATTTTTTGCAAAAGAACCCTTCAGACTTCTGAAATGTACCCTTCAAAAAAAGTGAAATGTACCTTTCATACTTTTTGTTTGATCCATTTTTATTGAAAATTTCCCTTTGGAGAAGTTGTAAAGTACTCTTTTAAAAAAATGATATGCCCTTCAGGAAAGTTGAAATGATCCCTTCGAAAAAGATGAATTGGACCATTTAGAATAAAAAATACCCTTCAGAAAAGTTATAAAGTACCCTTTAGATTTGAAAGGATATCTATTAGAAAAAATGTGTAGGGTAACTTTTGGAGACTTATCCTTTAGGGAAGTTGAAAACAAAATGTCTAAAAGAAATATACTTAAGGAAAAAATGCCTCAGACAAATTTTTTGAAAGAATTTAGCAAGGGCTTAGGACAATAAACCTTAAAAAATTAGGCAAACGCTTAGAAAAAAGACCAAAATTAACCTTCCAAAATAAATAACACTTGGTATTTTTATAGGCTTTTTCAAAGAAAATTTCTTTTGAAGAAAAGCTAAGTATTGGACTCAGCCAAATTTGAAAGGTGTAAACCTGGGGGTGGAATTTGACCAGCATTCTTGGTTATTATTGGGTATGGCATGTCTATTATGCCTATGACCAATTGCCTAAATCCTTCCATTAGGCATGGAGTCATGTAAATGAGCACTCATATTTTCATGAATAGACCTTGGATTGACCACAAGACAACTAAAATTACACAAGACACACACGAAATAAAAGGAAGGAAAGAGAAACACACATAAGATAAAAGCAAAACATAGAATAAAAACACATTTGTGCTACTAAGAACTTAGGGAACACAAATAAAAACAAAGGAAACACACATGTGTTCAACTAGGACACTTAGGGAACACAACAAAGAAAACAAAACTAGACTAAACACACACACCTATCTTTTATTTATAAGACAGACCTACAAAGACTAATAACAAAAACTCAAATGTATTCCATTCACAAGGATAGGAAATTTTTCTCAATTCATCTTGGTCAGTTGAAATGAGTTGCTTTTCTTGCACTTCTTGATGATGTAAGGGCCACTCTATAAAGCATAACACTTTCTATGTCTACCCATTTTTCCTCTATCCTCGTCCCAGTTTAGAACCAAGTCACCTTCCTTAAACACTCTTGTACTTGTTCTTTTATCAAAAGACTTCTTCATGAATATTTGGTGGTGTTCCATAGTCTTATTTGTGTTATCTCTTGCTTCTTGTAGTTGCATTAGTTCTATCAATATGACTTCTATTGGAGTCTTTTCAAGCAGTTTCAGCTGATGTGCAAGTCCTAGAGTAGGGAGTTCTTAAGAGATGGACAACCTAGCTTCTCTCCCATAAATAATAACAAAAGGAGAGTTACTAATTGATCTCTTAAGAGTAATCCTATTATCCCATAAGGTTGTATTCAACTTGGTGTGACATGCTCCTTGATTATTCTCTAGTGTCCTTTTGATGGTCTTGATGAGATTCTTGTTAGTAGACTCAGCCAAGCCATAATCTTGAGGGTAATAGTTGGATGAAGTACTCAAGTAAACTCCATTCTTGTTTTCCCACTCAAAAGTTTTATCACTCATTAAATCAAGTGCATTATAAAAAATGATAGTATATGGGACCCTAAATCTTATTATGATACTCTCATAAAACTCCAAAATTGCATTTTTATTTGCCTCCTTAAATTTAACAACTTTTACCCACCTTATTAAGTAGTTAGTAGCAGTCAATATCCATTTGTGTCTAGCACTTGATGGAGGGTTGATCATACCAATTAAATCGAGGCCCCATTACATGAAAGGCTGGTCCACCTAGACAAGATTCAATGGAAGTGCTGAAATTTTATGCTTGCCTATAAAGAAGGCACATTGAGGACACCTCCTAAACCAAGAGTAGCAATCCTTGAAAAGGCTAGGAAAATAATACCCTACCCTCATTATCTTTGTATCTATTTTTTTGGGAGAAATGACTTCCTCTACACCATTGTGAAACTTTTCCAGTAAGATGCCAAACTAATCATTGTCAACACACCTTAGTAGTGCACCATTCACATCCTTTTGAAAGAGAATACCATCTAAAAGACAATAAGAAATGGTTTTCAATCTAAAATACCTTCTTTTGACTTGTTTAAACCATTAGGACAATCATTATTTTGGAGGAAACCAATGATGTCTTGTGTCTAACTTTGAATTGGTATATAACTAATTGATTGGGGATGAGCTTGATTCACTGAGACTTCTTCCTTTGGCCCTTGAAGATTTGAATCTAGATTTTTACATATCCCCTTTTATCTTACCAATTTTTTACCATGATATCAACATCATACTCCATTACCTTTGTGATCCACCTAGTTCTTTTCTCATTGAGGTCTTTGCTTAGGAAGAACTCTTTGTTGCTAGTATGAGATACCATGACATGTATTTTATTATTTGAAACCATATGCATTAATTTTTTCAAATTTATTATCATAGCTAGATCTTGCTTCTCAACAAATGTGTAATTGATCTCATAATCTTCTAATCCTTGACTAAAGAATGCAATGGGTTGTTCAATTTCCTCATCATTATTTTGCATAAGCATAGTTGAGATTGTGTCAAGGTTATCAAAAGTATAGACTATGAAATCCTTGGTAAAGTTTGGGTTTAAGAGAGTATAATATTGGTAAATTTCTTGTTTGATTACCTCAAAACTATTCTTACCATCCTTTGTCTAAGCAAAATTTTGGTTCTTCTTGAGCATGATTGTGATAGGCTTCACCAAAGTAGCAAACCTTGGAATAAACCTTCTTACAAATTTGATATTTCCTAATAAACTTTACAAAACATTCTTGTGTAGAGGAAAAGACAATCCTAGAATGGATTCAATCCTTTCAAGGTCAATAGATAGGTCTTATTTTGACACAATGTGACCCAATAATTTGCCTTCATAAATAGCAAAGATACATTTTTTTGGGTTAAGAGAAACTCCAAACTCTCTAAAATTATCAAAGACTTGCCTTATAATTTTCATGTGGTCATTAATATCATTGGAAAAAATAGTTATATCATCAAGGTATACAAGCACAAAATCATTGATCAAACCTTTAAAAGTAATGTCGATTACTCTTTAGAAGGTACCACCAACATTAGACAAACCAAAAGGCATCTTTCTATATGAAAATGTTCCCCATTATGTTGTTAATTCCATTTTGAACTGATCCTCCTCATTCACCAAAATTTGGTTATAACCTAAATAACCATTTAGTATCGAAAAGTGTTGAGAACCTGAAACCATTTACAAAATCTGCTCCATAGAAGGTAGTGGATGATTGTCTTTGAGTGAAACTCTATTTAGATCCATAAAGTACATAGAAATTCTGATCTATCCACTCTTCTTTTGAATAGGTACAAGGTTAGTTACCCAGGTTGAGTGCTTGATAGGAAAGATAATCCTAGACTCAATCAATTTGGTAAGATCTCTCTTCATGATTTCCTCTATCTTGGGATTGATAGGCCTCTATTTTTTCCTAAATAGTTTAGCTCTAGGTTCTAACTCAATGGTGTGATGATCTAGACTTGGATCAAACCCTTTCAAATCATTTTATTCCCAATAAAATATATCATGAAATTCTTTACACAATTTAATGAAGGATTATTTTTTGGAAAGAGAACATATCTTACCAATTTGTATAAGTTTATCCTTAAATATCAAGATTCTTTCATAGTTCTCTTCCTTTGTAGACATGCTTACCCTTTATTTCCTTATTTTATCATCTTCATTGAACACACTCTCCAAATTAACCAACCCCTTTGGTATCTTGTTTGTCTTCAATTGGATAACTTATTTTTCATATTAATTATGAAGTTTCTTTTGATTCTTTGAAGAAAATTCTAATTCATTTTTAATGAAGTGTATAATGTGTTTGTCACTCTCAAAAACTTACCAAGAAACTTAATTATCTATTATAGAAGGTCTCATAATGAATTTGATGTGAGGTTGGTACTTCTCTTTAATTACATCAGCAACTATATCAAAGTGTGCTCTTATCATAGCCAACCTATCAGCATGTTTATTTGGGTCTCTTGGTATAAATTAAATATTGAAAGCATCAAATTCCTCAATTAGATCCCACACCCTATGACTTTAGGACTTAACCAAAGGGTTCTTGGCTATAGCTTGGTTTCTCACTTGATGTATAATCAATTCACTATCTTTATATACCTTCAAGTTCTTGATTCCCTTTCTCTTTGCCCATTAGAGGCCATGAACCAAGCCTTCATATTTTACTGAATTGAAAGTACAACTAAAATGGAATATATATGAATAATAATATTGGTTCTTTGAAGGAAAAACCAACATGATACCAGCTCCTATCCCTACCTTGCTTCTAGATCCATCAAAAAACATTTCCCATATCCCTTCAAGTTCATGATCCTCATTAGTGAGTGATGGTATAGGGATGTTATTCACATGCATATAACGTAACCCTAAGTTAGTTTATTATAAGAATGCATAGGGATTATTCTCATAAGTTTCAGTACCATACTCATCAAGAAAAAGGTTAGAAATACCTTTAAGGGGAAAGGATGTCACCTTCTTCCTTCTCACTAACTGTACAATTTTGATTTGAACTTATCTCCATATATGGTTCAATGTGTAACCTTGCTAAGGGATATGTTATTATAGTAACGTTAGCTCCATATATTGCTCTAAAGGCTATAAAAAACCAATCAGCTATAAGATACCCTCTAATCTTAGTCGTGAAGTCTCTTGATAAGCAAATAGCAAAATGAGCTGGAAGATCAACCACCACAATGTCTTGTAGGATGGGGAAACTTAGACAATCATGTAAGAAGACTTTAAAAAATTTAACCAACCCTACTATATTTTTTATATTTTCACTGAGCTATAACACACCCTTTCTATGAGGCTCATATTTCAATCCCAATTTGTCAGTAACCACTTTAGGCATAACTATGGTACTAGCCCCATTGTCCACAATGTAGTTATGAACCAATTTATCTCCCAAAATGAGTGTGAGATAGAAAGGTGGAGGTTTTTTATATTTGGTAGCTGGTTCTAAGATATAATTAGGTGTCTTGGTAAGGGTTACACCATTGTGTCTTGGAACCTGAGGGGCTACATGAATGTTTGAGAGTTGTTCTTGTAAAATCTCCTTTTGGCAAGGTATATACAATACTTCCCAAAGAGAAATGCTTGTCTTGGTATTATTATAAGAGTCAATAATGTTTAAAGAGTAAGTATTCACCTTGTCTTTCATTCTTAAAGGAAATAAGGGAGCTTGAAGTTGTTGTATTGGAGGATTGGTAGCCTTGTTCACATTCTAACTTTGAGGAGTAGTGTGACTAGTAGGATCTATTACATTGGTACTTGTATTTTGTGACCTTGGAAAGACACTACTTGGAGTCACTTATGTTATTATATTATATCCTAAATCCCTCTTTTTATCCCTTGTGTTTTCTATAATTGATGCATTTTTATTCAACACATAATTGTCTTCTACTTAGAAGTTCATAAAACCTATATTTTGGTTGTTACATTCTCTTTCAACATCTCTTTTCATGAGATTTGCTTCTTCTAATGTAACATAAGGTTTAGCTCCTTCTTGAGCTACCAAATCTTGGTTACCTTCTCCACCATTATGTATAAACTGATCCAAATGTTCCTCTCCTTGAACTATATTTGTGTAGACTGGAACAACATTTTTTTGTGGATGGAAGGGAATTAGGATTATAGGTGTTAGGATGCCTATTGAAACTTTGTTGACCTTGTCCTCTTCCCTAGTTAGTCTATTGGGATGGGGGTCTATAGCCTTACTGAGGATAGTATTGAGGATTGGGTGGAGCATTTTCATACATCTATTCTTGTTTAAGCTGGGATTACAAAAACCAAATCATCTCATCCTTATCTATAGCATCATCCACCTTCTTGGAAGTAGTTCTAGGTTTGGCATTAGTATTGGGAACTTGTGTTATGCTTGGGGATTCAACTAAATTATGAGACAACAAAGGCATGAAGACTCTTGGAGTTAGTTTCTTAGCTTGTATCAAATTATTCTCAGCTTCAATGGTTATCTTATATACCTCGGGTAAAGTAAATCCTCCCATTGATTGTAACATTACTGCTACATCAGTGCCAATAGCCTTAAGATAGGTGTGGAATACAAAGCTTGGATGAGGCCTCATAATAGGTGGAAACCTATGCCATGTTCTTTGAAATATCTCATTAAAATCTCCCATAGATTCATTAGGACCACTCTTTATCACATTCATCTAGTGAATTAGTGAAGTATGGTCACTCTTATTTTTGAATCTATTTACCAACAACTCTCTAAAACCATCCCAATTATTAATGCAACCACCTTATAATGTCCTATACAAATCAAGTGCCTTCCCCTTTAGAGACATGGAAAGTAGTCTAATAGCTATGTTAGCGTGGCTGATATTATGGAAATTAAAAAAGTTTTAAATGTCCCTAATATGCTTAGATGTGGTAATAGGACCTCTCCATTGAAATTGGAGAGATTTTTGGTAGCATTAGGAGGAATACGATCATACGTAGGAAGGTTAATTGGATTTTAGGTGTTAAAGGCTAGGAAAGGATGTCTTCTAGACATTTCTTCATCTTCTTAATCTACTATTTCTTCAATTTCCTCTTCTTCCTCTTCAAAACCTTCTTGGTCAGGATCTCTAAAGGTTAAGAATGGTTTAGGGTGTTGTTCTTCAAGAGGAGTTTTAGGCTGAGGAACTTGATTGAAAAGCCTACTAGAAGATGATCTAGTGAGGACCATTAAGTAAAATGTGAAGAAATTGATCTACAACCAAAAATTCTCACCTTTTGGAGTCACCAAATATTGAATTAAGAACACTTTTTTAACCTTAGACCTATTGAGGCCAACATTCACCTTGACATGTAAATAATTGGGGCTAGCAATCCCATCAGGTATGCCAAAACTATTGTCATCAAATTCTTCACCCTAAGATGTTCTAAAAAATTCCTTTAATTTGATTCAATATTGAATCATCCCTCTAGTTTGTGGGAACTTGTAAGAGAGATGAGTCTCTAGGATTGAAAAGGGCTAGCTCCCTTAATTCTTTCATAAGTGTCTATCACCTAATACCTAATCTAATTTTTATTCATGAAAAGAGTTAAGAGTTTACATAAAATAGGAAACTATTCTAGAGAGGTGATCCACCAAGAATTTATCCCATCAACTATCACACTTATACTAAATGACAATGTTTTCCAAGACTAATTCCATACATTGAAAGATACTAACATATTATTTCAATGTGAAGGTAACATGCTTGAAATAATCAACAAGATACTCAACCTAAGGGGAATATTACACACCATAAGTATTATTTCATACTTGAGAGAGATTTTAATACATTTAACACACTTTACATGACCTGTTAAGATTAGAACCTTTTAAACATGAAGGATAAAGGAAGTAAGGATGATGATATCACTTTGCTCTACTATACATCACTCACACACTCAGATAGAGGTTCACAACTCAAAATCAGTCTTGTATTCAATGTTAAAAATCAAAGTTCAATGTAATTTCATTTGGGCTTCACCATACCAAAAATGTGGTCCTTTACAATTGTGAAAAATGGCTCAAGTTATAGAACTTTGGGGAAGAGAGAGAGAGAGGAGGAGATGAAGATACACAAGGACATGTGTCAGCATGTGAGAATTAGTTACAAATGCATGAAAGAGATGGATGGGGTGAGCCATGTCATGCCAAGAGGTTTAATTTTCTAAAACAAGTCATGAGAATGGTGGCAAATGGCATAAAACCTTTAGGAGTGGTATAGGAAACTGCTTCTATCGAATATCATCCATGAGAGTTTGAAACTAAAAATAGAGAAGCTGACACATATCACTACTGAGGGGGAATGGAACTCATGATGATAGTTAGAAAATGTTATTTTTAACTAATATCTATCCTTCAAACACCTGTAGTTGTTGATGTCATGGAATAAATGACTCAAACCATCAACATTCCATTTTGTTTGCTTTATCTACACTAGATGTTTGGGATTCACACATTTGTTACCTCCATATCTTCTCTCGCATTCCCATCAAGTCTTTTGAATAGCAATGGCTATTTATTTTAGTTTGAAATTGGCATTCTGTGGGCCATCATATTTTGTGTATTTTCTTTAAACTTTTTTGTCTTAACCCTTTCTTGTAGATAATTTTCCTACAAAAATTCATCGAATAATCTTTTCAAAAGAATTCATTTCTTCAGTCTTTTTTCTTGGTCCTTTATGCTTCAAATTTTCTCCAAACAAAAATTCTAAAATAAATCATGTCTTTTAGAGCTCTATTTGTATCAGATGAAATGTCTTAAAGCAATGGACCTTAGCACCTTTTCAAGTTTTTTGAAAGAATTCTTTGGACAATTTCTTTGAAAGAATTCATTTCTTCAATCTTTCTATTTGGCCCTTCAAAAAATTGAAATGGTCCTTTGGCTTATTGAAAAGTACCCTTCAAAAGATTTGAAAGCATCTATTTAGCCTTAGAATGTCCCATCAAAAATTTGGAACATACCCTTCAAAAAAGTTGCAAGGGTCCTTTTTGGCTTGAAAGAGTCCCTCAAAAAAGTTGCAAGGTACCCTTCAAAATTTTTGTTTGGTCCATTTAATTGTAAAATAACCCTTCAAACTTTTGAAATGTACCGTTTAGAAAAAAGTGAAATGTCCCTTTTAGACTTTCTATTTTTTCCATTTTTCATGAAAAGTGCCCAACAGAGAAGTTGCAAAGTACTCTTAAAAAAATGAAATGCCCTTTAGGAAAGTTGAAATGATCCCTTTGAAAAAGATGAATTGGAACATTCATAAGAAAAAATACCCTTTAAAAAAGTTACAAGTTACCCTTCAGCTTTGAAAGGATATCTTTTAAAAAAAATGTGTAGGGTAACTTTTGGAGACTTATCCTCTAGGAAATTTGAAAACAAAATGTATTAAATAAATATACTTAAGGAAAAAATGCCTTGGACAAAAAGTCTAAAATAATTCAGCAAGGGCTTAGGGAAAAAAACCTGAAAGAATTAGGCAAAGGCTTAAAAAAAGACCAAAATGAACCTTTAAAAATAAATAACACTTGGTATTTTTGTGGGCTTTATCAAAGAACATTTCTTCTCAAGAAAAGCTAAGTACCAGACTTGGCCAAATTTTAAAGGTGCAAACCTAGGGGTGAAATTTGACCAACAGTAATAACAACAAAATTGAGCCATCATCAAGTAGGAATAACCCTAAGATTAGTATTTGTGATGTTGCTCTAACTAAATATTACAGGGTTCATAATACTTCAAATCATGGTGAGTGGGATTACATTAAATTTTGTAATGCTTTTGAGTTATTTCAAGATGAGTTGAATACTCCTAAAGGTGGATCTAATAGATACCATTATGTAGGTACATCTAGATCTTCCAAATCATCCAAATCTATAGATACAACCTTGATGGAAGAGATATTTGAATTCCCATTCCAAGAATAAAATGAGCCTAAAGATACTCCTAAAGAGGTGCATGCTTTTTAGTAGTATTTGAAGAAGACCTACCCTCTAGGGAATAGAGACCAGAAGTAGTCTTTGACCACTTTAACTTCACCAAATAATTTTGAGACTCCTCTTGATCCTACATATGAAAATAATCCTGAGCCTCCAAAGGGAAGTACCTCTAAGCCTAATGTTTATTCATCTAGTACTTCTACTAGAGGTGGATATAATATAGTTGAGTAAGTGAAAAGGATTAAGGCTAACATCACACTACATGAGATGACTCAAATAATTAAGCAAAGAGATTTTTTACTTGAATCTTTATCTAAGAAACCTAGTAAGTCACCTAAGGTTGTAAATGCTAATGTTTTATATACAATGACAAAGCAAATATTCCACCTTTCTTACTTATAGTCAAGATTTTTAGTAAGAACTTACATAATTATTTACTATATGCAGGTGATTCTACTAACATCATGCCTAAAGGTATTTTTGAGAAACTTGGTTTAACTCAAAATTAAATCTAATAGGGTTGTCACTCAATTAGATAAGTCCAAGGTGAAATTAATTAGAGAATTATTGAATGTTCACATGCAAATTAAAACTGAGCTAAGGATATAATAGTTTATAGACATACAAGAGATGGATATTCTTGATGCTTATGGAATGTTACTTAGCATGTATTAGACTAGATCCTTAAATGGTCACATGTCTACTAATTATTCCCACATATGGATTCCATGGAAGGGAGTTCCAAATCAAATTCAAATTGAAAGAGATCCCAAGATGAAACATATGATAACTAAGTAAAATGTTTTGAATGAAAGGGTCAACATGGCCAATTTTGAGTTAGGAGTTTACACTCTAACACCTCTAAGGTATGTGACTCTAAAGATACTCATGTTATGCCTGAGATATGGAAATTATTTTTTGATGGTGCAAGGTGTATGTTTGGTTCTAGTGTAGGAATTGTCTTGATTAATACTATTAAAAAAGAATTTATTACTTCTTATAGACTCTAGTTTTTCATGCACTAATAACTTAGCAGAGTATAAGGCTCTAATCCTAGGTTTATAATTTTCCATCAAGTACAAAGTCAAATAACTACTGGTTGATGGTGATTCAAGATTAGTAGTTAATCAAGTGAGAAGTACTAGTGAAAATTATCTTACCTTAAGAAATATAAGTTTAGATTTTTGGACTTGGTAGAATATTTTGATGCTTTTAACATTTTATCAATTCCTAGGGAAGAAAATAATCTTGTTGATGAGTTAGCCTCAACTCTAGCTAATCTTTTGTCCAACCAAGACTCTAAACTAGGAAACCTTATTGTTGAATTAGTTCCTTATCCCTTAGTCCCTAATAATATTAATTATTTAAAGGTATTTAATGATGACCAATATATTTTAGACTTATTGAACAATTTAGGAGTATTTGAGGATCACATCATTGATGAATCTAATGAAAATACTCTTGATAAAGGCAATACTAATGATAAAATTATGTAATTAAGTGAATAAAATTCCCAAGGGCATGAATGACCTAGAAAGATTATTTGAAATAGATAAACTAGCTAAAATTTTCAATACTCCCAAGGTGAATGGGAAATATTATAAATTAGTTAACCTATGAACATAAGGCCAACCCTAACTAGTCAATATTGGTACAACCACCGCTAATTACAAGTTGAGAAAATCTAAAGAGTTGTTGACCAAGTATAAATATGTTGTAGCATGGTCATATAATGATGTAAATATATTTGATCCTAAATTCATTACTCATACCATACCACTAAAATAAGCCTACAAGCCTTTTAGGCAAAAATAGAGACCTGTCAACCCTATCCTAGAGCCTTTAATATACAAACAAGTCAAGAAGTTACTAGATGAAAATATAGTGTTTCCCATTAGACACTCCACTTGGGTAGCTAACTTAGTTCTAATTAGGAATAAAAATGGGGAAATTAGATTATGCGTAGACTTTAGAAATATGAATAGAGCTTCTAAAAAGGATAACTATCCTTTGCCTTATCTTGATCAAGTTATTTAAATTATTATTGGTTCTGTAGTGATGTCTTTTCTTGATGTATTTTTAGGTTATAACCAAGTTCTTGTAAACAAGGAAGATAGATTAAAGACTGCACTCACTACTAAGTGGAGCACTTTTACCTACAAAAGAATGCCTTTTGGACTGATAAATGCAGGTGCAACCTTTCAAAGAGAAATATATCATGATTTATAGGAGTTGATAGGTAAGTGCACTATCATTTATATGGATGATCTTACTATATTTTCAAAAATTAGGGAGGATTATATCATACACTTGTAGCAAGTATTTGAAAGGTGTTTAAGGTATGTAATTTCTCTCAATCCTCATAAAAGTATATTTTATGTCACTAAGGGAAAATTGTTAAGACATGTTATAGCTAGAGTGGGGATTTATATACACCTTGATAGAATAGAGGCTATATCTAGGATAGAAATCCCTAATGGCAGAAAAGATTTGAAGTCTTTATTTGGGAAGACCAACTTCATGAGAAAGTTTATTTTTAGTTTTGCAAAAATTGTGAGACCATTAAATGACATGTTGAAGAAAGAATCCAAGATCACATGGAATGAATAAACTAAAATGGCATTCAAGGACATAAAAGAATAAATAATGTAGGCACCATTTTTTATAGTCCCTAATTTTTCAAAATACTTTTATCTTTATTCTTTTGCTTTTGACCATACAATTATAATTGTCCTAACTTAGAAAATAGATGGATGTGATCATCCTATTGATTTCATGAGTACTAATTTTTAAAATTCTAAGTTAAACTATTACTTGATTGACAAGGAGGAATGTGCTTTATAAAATAAAGGGAATGAAGAAATTTAGGCATTATATTCTTAGAAATAAGATATATGCAATCCAAATAGATCTAGCCACTAAGTTCATGCTTAGCCAATGTAAATTAGGTGAAAGAAGAGGTAAATATATGTTCTTACTTCAAGAGTATGATCTAAAAATTAAGATTTCAAAATGGTAAGGTGCTAATTTATAATTCAATTAATTTCCAATACTAATCCAAAGTTAAGTATCATTCAGGTAGAGTAACAAAGTTTTCAGCCTGATGATTGGTATGATTCAATTATTCATTTACTAATCAATGACACTTGTCCTATAGGATTAACTAGGGAGTAAAGGAGAGATCTAAGGCTCAAGGTAGCTCATTTCCTAATCAAATATGGATTACTTTCCAAGAAAAATTATGAAGGGATATATCTAAGATGTGTTTCCAAATAGGAAGTTAATGAGATCCTAAGTACTTTCCATGAGAAGATGGGAAGTGGACACCCATTAGGAAGGACAATAGCACATAATATCTTTAGGGATGATTATTATTGGCCTAATATCTTCAAATATTATCACAAACATGTGAGAGAGTATCACCAGTGCTAAATTTTAAACACTAAAGAACCCAAGACAACCAAGCCATTGAAGCCAATCATGATTGATAAACCCTTTTCTCAATGGGGATTAAATTTTATGGGGGCCATCAACCCCAATTACTTATAAGGACATAAGTATGTGCTCACTACTATTTATTATTGCACCAGGTGGATAAAATTAGTAGAAACGAAAAAATGTAGGAATGAAGATGTAATAGAGTTCTTAGAAGAGATCATATGTACTAGATTTGGAACACCAATATCTCTAATGTGTGATAATGGATATGATTTTATATCAATTGAGATGACTAAAAGGGCATATGAAAATAATATTGATCTCAAGTTTTCATCAAAACATTACCCCCATGGTAATGGGGTTTTTGAATCAACTAAAAAATTGATGAAGGCCATCAGGGAGTCTACTATTAACAAACCAAGAACTTGGCACAAGTTATTCAAGTATTCCCTTTGGGAGAAAATAAAAAGAGTCAAGCAAGCTATAAAGGCATCACCATTTTTTCTAGTAAATGGTCAATAACCTATATTGCCCATCACTCTCAAGCTACCAACCTACAACTTTATGCAAGAGTACATGGAAGGATGAGATCATGAGTTTACAAGTTCAAGTTTACTTAACATTATTCATATTAAAGATTAAAGAGAGGAAGCTTTTGATAATTTAAGTAGACATTAAACCATAGTGAAGAGATGGCTTGACAAATATTCCAAAATTAAGGTGTTTAGACAAAGATATTTGGTTATTCTTTAGGACAAAACATTTGAACATAAAGGAAGGCATGGTAAGTTCATTCCCTTATGGATTGGTCCCTATCATATTTCATAGATACTAGGAGACAACACCTTTAAGCTCAAGGACTTGCAAGGAAAAGAGTTCATCTTGCCAACAAATGGGCAATATCTCAATCACTACTTCTCTACTTCTCCTCCTCAAGTATACATGGAATGATCTATAATACTAGTTAGGATTAGTGTAGGTAGGCTTATATTAGGTTTATTTTCATATTTCTTGTTTGTACATAGTGCATGTAAATATTTGTTTGCCTATTGTTTCTTTTGATTCTTGTTTATACTACTTTTGTGTGTATTTCTATCCTTTTATTTTTTTCTCTACTTTTAATAAGTCTTTTTCAAAATAGTCCTCAAGATCCAATACAAGTAACTACTCAAATGTCAAAAAACAAAATAGGAATGCAGGTAGGAATTATCCAAATGGTTGATCATGGATCTTGAAATATAAGATTGATGTTATAATTTGGAGAAATTGGTAAGGGTTGGTATCTATATTGGTTGTTCTTAAAATATTAAACCTTGTTCTTGATCTAATTCTGATCTTGATAAGTATTACTTATGTAGGATGAAGATTTAAACTATCAAGACAAAGTCAAGTTTGCACTTTAAAATTATTAATTGCCTGGGACAAAGATTACAACCAAATATGAGTGTCTAAAGATCAAATATTTGACCAAATCCTAAAAATTGGCTATTCTACTTCCCAAACTTTATTAGAAATCAAAATATATCTAAAAATACAAAAATAAGAGATTTATTTAAAAATTTAAAAAAAATTTAATAAAAGGAAATTTTGGTAATCTCCACTAGGGCTATAGATGCCTATATAGCAGTGAAACAAGGACTTAAGTGGATCCAAAGGTATCTCTATCAATGATATGGACTCTTGGCTAGTAGTAGAGAAATTCCCAAGCCTTCCCTAAGCTAAAGCATGATTCTTAATGAATATTTAAATATGTTATAATTTAATGTTAATGGTCAAGGTAATGAATCTAGAATTTGTTCTTCAAATCCTATAGCAATCAGTAAGTGAATCAAATCACACACATAGCATGACTATGTTTTCATGTGGGAAACTAATTCTACATGTGTGAGACTTATTTTAATTATGACTTGGTATTAACAATGGTACTTGATCATTTGTAATAAGTAGTCTACTTATTAGTTCAAACTAGATGATCTAAGTTCTAACATTTGGAAATGTTTCCCCTAGAAGTCACCATTTTTTTAGGTTGACATACCCCCATTTCTAAAAATGAGACCTTTGTTTCAATTTTTTGCTTTTAGTTGAAAATGCCACTTGATTAGAGTTCTTTATTTAAAGATCATCCAAACCTGGTTCTCATCTAGCTTAGCTAACATGTCTCTATTTGATCCTTATCTTATTTATCTTAATTTTGCTAATTGTTGTTTTTGTGTTTCTAGGTTGCAAGTTTAATAGAGTCTCAACATTATGGAGAATGTCTAGGGATTTGAGATTTAATGATAAATTGACCCTTTGATCAGTCATTAGTTCTTAATTATTTAATTGAATTCATGTTTAAACATATAGAAACCATTAGTCTAATTATTTTATCCTAATCCTTTTACATTTGAATTCAAATTTACACAAGCTCACTTTATTTGAAAGTTGCATGGGAAAATTATATATTTGTTTAAAACCTAGCTTATATTTTATCCTAAGATATCATTCATGTTTATTAACATGAATAAGAACTTAGTCTAAAATTTTAATGCTATGTTTTTTATGACCCAATACCCCCTTGATTCTTTTATTATCTGCATGGGATAATTAAATTCAAGGTCCTTTTATTATATTTTACACTTAGTCTAAAATCTCACCGTAAGGTTTTTAATCACATTTAATAATGCAACCAAAACCTTAGGTTAAATATTTTATCCTAAGTTATATATGTTCCTTGATCTTTACTTATTTTCTTTCATTTTTTCCACAAGAATATAGAGGACCAATAAAAGGATGATAGGTGTCAGGAACTCGAGGCTCAAGCAAAAGATCTATGGTTCGCAATGACCCATATAAAGTCAAAAATCAAGCACCTAGATCAATGACGTACATTAAAGTGGGAAAGGGTGATCATATAGAGAGAGAGGTGTCAATAAGTCAAAGATATTTCAAGTAAAAAACTCAACCAATCATGTCTAACTCTATAAATCAAGATCCAATGGTATGCATTATTCTACTCAAAGCAGATCTAATAGGGTGCAACAAGGTCAAAATGTCAACAAGCCCTATGAGAAATCATGAAGAGGACAAGTTTCATACCCATAATGGATAGTTAAAAATCATATATTATCCCAAATATCAATGGTACATAGCTAAATGTACACATTTTGATCAATAGTGAGTGTTCAATCAAAACTTTAATGAAGCCCTGGGAAGAGCAAGAAGGTGAAAAGTATCACCATCATAGAGATTGAGATATAGAATCAATATCCCATGGAGAAAAGGATATAACCCAAAGGATCTAGATCAATGGCATTCATTTATCCATGTAACCATGATCCAATAATACATATTAAAAGCTGACTTTTTAAAGAAGCCCGAGATGAATGAGAAGTTGCCACATGGTAAAAAGACATTGGTCTAAGAGGAAAATGATAGTTAGAAGCATAAATAAGACCCATGAAAGTGACACATGGAATAATTTTAGATGATAAGCATAAAATAAAACAATAATTCTCAACTTCTTATATCCAAATCAATGGTACAATGTGAGGCAAGTCTTTCAATAGGGTAAGACCCAATGAGATGTTGACACATGTCTTACAGGATAAATGGTCACTTTTTAAATATTAATGAGTTGTGTGATGCAATGGAGCCACATAAGTTCCAAGTCAAATTTAGAGATTTCATGGACTAGAAAAGGTAAAGGTATAGATACAAGATCTAAATGTAAATCTAAGTCATGAAGCTCTCAGTTTGAACTCTACTATCACTATTAAATCTCTATATGAACTTGATTAAACTAAAAAAAAACCCTAACATGTACATAATCCCTAATTAAACTCTATGTTAATTGAAATCAAGATAAGGAGAATCAAATTATTATTTGTACAAGGATAATCTAGTCTAGAATTGAATTATAGACCATTGGTGAGCAATTCAATCAAAATTGTAGCCATGGCAGTTTGGAGGGGTGTCTCAAAAGAGGACATGGAACTATATTTGACCTTAGATATAGAATGAAGGGTTTTCAAAGACACTAATTTTGAACCCACTACTCTAAATACAAGAGATAAGAATTGTTCAAAGCTATTCTATACCATTGAAAACCAACCCACCATCACCAAAGAAGAGTAAAAGAATGTGTTTGCTAGGAGACTATATTATGACATAGTTGCCATTCAAATGACTGAACTATACTATGTGGTAGCTAAACTCAATGTAATCTATTGTATCAATATCCTTACTCCAATTATTAAGGATGGTAAAGTAGATAAAGGTTGGATAATTAATGAACACACTCATAAAAATGTGACATATATCTTTGTTGTAGCCTTTCAAAATTACTATAAGTTATCCAAACCCCATATAGACCTTACCTCAATCGATTCTTGGGCCAAGGAGCATGATTTTAAGAACATATTAACCATGTGTTTATATTCTAGGAACCAAGTCTTTTTATTCTTAATCAAGAACATCCCCATCAGCTAATTCAAACCTAGGATTAGGATAATTATGACAATATTGAGTAAGATATGTGGAAATGCCACCACAACCTATATTGATCTTGTGTGGGTACCAATTATCTATTTCATGGTTAGAAACTAATTACCCCTCCTCCAAGTGAAATAATTAGCATTTATTTGAGTAGGCAAATGTTTACAATCATGAACAAGAAGAAAACCTACGTTTACATGATGTCATACCTATTGGATGTACTATGTTCCACTACCAATATCTCAAATCAGAGGGAGTGGTCACCAAGTGGAACACAAACTATTTCATAGTATGATTCCAAGATAAATATATTCAAGTATAGGTATCACATCCAATTCATATGTGATTATGTTTATCCAATCCTTAATGAGGCCATAACTGGTCATCTCATGGAGATATTCAACCTATTAATCAAGAAGTATGTTTAGGCTATGGGTGATATCTGGTTATACCTAGATTGTATAGTTATTAGAATTAAAGGAATCTAGTGTACCCCTCTCAGGATACCCATCCATGTTCTTGATAGACTAGTAGAGAAAGAAGTAGAATATCAATTATTTCATGGTATAAATGGTCTCTGTAAGACCAAGAAAAAATAGCTCCTCCATAACTTCCCTATCATTATTGGAAAGACCATTTTCAAATAATGGGACAACATTAAGGCAACCTCCAAACATAGGAGTTATTTCAAATTGAAAATAGATGAGATAAAATAGTCAGACCCTTATAGGATGGTCGAGGAGCATTTAAGGTTCAAAAATATTCTAATTGTGCCCTATGATCATTAGCTTGGTGCTTATGATCCGATTTATACCAAGGCATTCAGTTACTCTAAGGTAACAAAGAGGTTGAAGGAGCATAACCTTATACTTGAGCTTAGATTGGAGAGGAACTAGAAAAGAGATGATAGGTGGTAACTTGGGCCTAAGTAGTATAATTTATTGAGTAGTGAACCTACTAGACCTCCATTAGCTCAACCATGAATAGAGCACAAACTTGAGACACATATTGAGTAAAGACCAAAGGAAAGAATACCTGATGAGATTACATCATCTTCAACCTAGGAAAAATAACAAGGATCACTTGTTGAGGAGATTCACATGGTAGCATTGGACCCTGATGAAACTATACAGGATGCACTCAAAATGTTATCATTGTCTAATGAATTAGATGATGTTGAATCTCAAAGTTAAGAGACCAAGGAATAAAAAGGAAAGGTATTATTAGAATTAATTCCCTTGGATTCCCCCAAGAGAAAGGTTGAGCTAGCCATTATTCTAGTAAAGACCAAAAAATTCAAAGTAACTTTCACTCTTCCTTTAAGTCAAGTCAATACATTTAGTGAAGAAAACTTAATATATGGTCCATCTATTCCATAATGGTTTGTTTATGGACCCAAATTCTATAAAGTGCCTACTTCATATCATCCTTGGGATATGATGAAAGCCATAAACATCCCCATGCATGAGGATATCAACCCATGGATTGTGGCTCTACAAAAGTAAGATGAAAGAATATTGGCTACCCTAGGAGAACCAAGTGGAGCACAAATGAATATCCCTACACTATAGGTAACACAATCCTTAGTTGGTGTTAATTTTGACCCAAAGACATCCAGATTGTAGAGATTAATAGAGAAGAAGGTCATGGTTGGTGGAGAGGAGATCAATTTATAAAAAGTATAACCATTGACCAATTTGATTCCAATGGTAGGACAAAAGACCTGTGAGAATCCCATATTTGAGGAAAACATGATTGAATTGGCCCAAGCACAATCAGCATAATTTTAAGTTTCCCTCAAAGTCATGTAGCAACAAAAGGAGAATTTGGAAAAGTAGGCTATCTTTTTAGTACTAGAGGCCATGATAGAGATGTTTGAATCATGTTTGTTTGATATGGTCAACTCTTTAAAAGTAATGAAATCCAAATAGAATGTAGTGAGCCAATAGAGCAATGTGGCTATGAATCTAGTCTATTAATGGTATAACTCAAGAAATAAAGTAATGATTTTGATTAGTATTCTAACAGAGGATAAAATTCTTGGCTTTAAAAAAATTATATTGGCTCACCTAAATATGGCCATAGTAATTTTGGTAGATAAGATCAGGGGTCTAAACAAATGGTCCAAGAACTTGGAGGACCTTCATGAAGATAACAAGTGATTGATAAGCAGGATGGAGTAGATACTTGGGAGCATGATCACTAACCTAACTTCACTCAGCCCCATGGGTCTAATCACTAATGAATAATTTAATTTAAGAGCTACTCAAGTCATGCATGAAGTGAGAAACCAAATCCGAGGAAGGACTAGGGATAACAACAATAGGATCTTATACATGATCCTAAATGTTGAAGAAATGATAGGGAATGAAAGGAGTGTTAAATAAGCCATGGAAAAGGATGAAAAATACTTCAAAGACCTAGCAGATCAAGAGGATGGAATATTCATGGATCCTATTTTCAATTTGAAGTTAATAAATGAGAAACATGCCAAGGCAATGAAGATCTTGGGATAGAAGAAATAGGGCACTTCAACATCAAAGGGATCTCAAGGCTAAGCTAATTTATTTAGGAATATTCCTTTTATAGCTTAACTTGTATAAGTGTCAGGACGTGTCTAGATTATTCTAGAAAGATGTATAATGGATAGTTGTCCCTAACACTTGTACTATTGTAATTTGACATGATTGATCAATATATCTCATAAATTATATATATATAATTTACGAGGTATTTTCCATTATAAAAGGAGTGATATTTTAGCAAGATTACTATGTACTAATTTTGGAGAAATTAATGCAAATAGAGAATTATAAAAAGTTTGTCTCATTTTTTTGTGTGAATTGTATCATGGCTTCTCTCTCAATTTTCTGGTTTACAATTTATATTTGAATGGTTATTATTAATTCCTAATGTGCACTTTCTAAATTTAGAGTTGTTAACTTGTTCTAATGCTAGGTTGACTTAAATTTCTTAGGTTTATTTCATTTTCTATGCTCTTGTTGTGGATGTGCTTATGTTATCTACCTATAGGAGTAAATATTCAAAGTAAATAAAGTTCTTATTTGCATTCTTTCATTTCCTTATATGTTTGCCTAATGTGTAGTAGGATTTGATCTTATGTTATTTCATGCTATACATTAGTTTTAAGTACATATTTGGATGTTATTTAAACTTTGTCATAATATCTATGTTAAAGATCAGCAACATGAATATGTTCCTTCTTTGCCTTACCCTTCCTTTTTATTTTTCTTTGATCCATTCACTTTAGATTATTTTTCATTTTAAATATTCACTTTAGCTTAATCTATACATTTAGTTTTTTTAGCATAATTCACTTTACTTAGCCAAGATTGCTTTCATTTTTATAGAGATTAACTATCAAGCCATGGTTTCTCCCAACAACCAAACTTTATAAATATTGTGAAATGGTTCACTTGTTTTTCCATTATTCCACCAAATATAACAAGATTTTCAAATTTTCAACCCATGTATTTGATTCCCTAGATTCAAAAATAAGTAGTGTTTCATAAACACTCAGAACCACCTATGATACACATGCATGCATCAACAGGGAATGTGTTCCAATAAACATTCAAGGAGATTACTTAAAAATATGTTAGACACCTATTCAAAACTTATTTTTCCTCTAGTATATCATATATACTTCATAAAAATTCAATATCACACCTCTCACAATCAACTTGATAGTCACCTTGTTTCTCACTATTTTGTCCAAGATTACCTACAATAATTAGTTTATCAGAGGGATTTACATGCATGATTATGGTGATAATGGGATATAATAAGTTATAAAACATAAATACACTCCTTCCAAAATGGATTTCATTCATCTATTCCCTTATTCACCTCTAATTCAACTCAATTCTTGTAGAAAACATAGAATTTGCCTCATTCATACAAGTGATAGTATGAAATAGTTGATTGGTAGAGAACATGGGAAAGTTTCAAGTAGGTAAAAATAATTTTCTATGCCAATTAACCCCTTTTTGATGCATTTCTCATTATATATTTCTCATCAGGTTCTTATGAGGGGTTTAGGTCATTTAGGTTCTTATAATGATTCATAAAGGTTAATCCCTTAACCCTCAAACAAATTACATTAAGTTAAATTATATTACCCCCTAAACTATCCATAATTTATTGATACCCCATTCATATTTTTTATATAGATGGGAGTGAAAGAAGTTAGCTCTCGATCTCTTACTATGCATTTTGGACACCCTTAAGACAAATAAGGCCAAAAATGACCAATTTGGGTTATAATCTAAAAATCATTTAATATAATAAATAATCCACTCTATAATTAAATATATTAAATTATTTGGTTATATCACATGATCATATGGGTGAAGTTAGAATCCTGGTGGTTCATGCTTAGTTCTAGGCCTAATAGGCATAGACTATGTTTATAAGTATGTGCTCACTTATGAGTGTTAATATTGATTATAGGGACTTATAAACCTTTATTAATCTCAAATTTAACCCTAAAAATAATTAAATACTTCATTATAACTCTTACATTCATCTTTCCACCATGAATATACTAGGTCTGCAAATTACCTCGACTGTGGAGTGCCTCAAGTCTAATACAAAATAGAGAACATTTACCCTATTATTATAACCCAAATGAGATTATGTAGGTATATTCCAATTCATGATGACCATATTTATCAATTTTAAATCCCTTAACATGCTTCTATATCCATCAACATCTCAAATTCTCAAAACTAACTTCTAGGCCTATGGTTGTGTGTCGGGTTTTAAGGCAGAGTTTGAACTTGTTATTCATTCACTAAGTTAGAGTGTTTATCTTGATAACATAATTATTTAACAACTCCATTAAAACCTAAAATTATTCACATAACCAAAACTTAAATATTTTAATATTCCTTAAGTCACTTGGGTAGACTATATACCTATGTATGTTCCCTTGAGACTGGTCTATCAACATATTATCCTAAGAATCTTGTTAACAACACTAGGCCTATCTTATCATTATTCATGATAGTATATATCCTTATTTAAAGCCTATATATTTTCATTTACTTTAAAATCATCAATCCATTATTTTTTTAATACCATCTTTCTTAACAGTTGACGGTAGGTGTGCTTAAGGGTGTCTGACTGTGTATTCCTAGATTTAATGGGATTAAGAGCCCTTTCCCAACCCTAATCTATTAATATTTCATATAATAATCAAATGAAGGTGTGATATTAAAACTTTTATAGTGATTTATAAGTTTCCATCTTTAACTTACACCTATGTCAACCTTCCAAATCTTCATTCTCCATTAGCTGGCTAGTTTGGGGTCCTCACTTCAAACTGAAGGTGTTCATTAGGGAATATAAGATATTTTTATAGGTAATGATAGATTTTTGAACACTGTGTTTCAAATTTTGGTTTGAATTTACCTCACTTAGGACCATAGTTACCATTTTCAAACTTAGGGGACCTTATGGAATGTTTGAAAATGTAGGGGGGTGACTTAATTTGACCTAGGGTAAAATTTGGTCAATAAAATCTTGGAGCCTTAGGAGTAGATGTATTTTGATTGATTATTTTGTATCTTTTATTTAATCAATGTGTACACAATTATATTACGTAATGAATAATAAGTATAAATCCCAAGTAGTAGTTCTAGGTATTAAATATTTCTTGAGTGTAGAATTGAACATCTACTCATTAAAGGGGATTATATGGTCATTGTGTTACCTCTAAAAAATTAACATTCCAATGCCTGTAATTCTAAAAATATCTTAGAAAATGTATATTCATTATTATATTCATTACCATCATGTTATATATCTCATTGCTACCAAGAATCCGACTCTCATGTTGATTTTTTGACAAATGTTAAAGTTGATCAATTGGATAAACAAAATAATCATAATAATGTGGAAGCATGTACAGGATTCAAATTGATTGAAAAATTCTAGGTGTAATAATGGATTGGCCATTTTGGGTCATCATTATTCATGTTTTTTTCACTTTTATCTTTGAAATCATGAATCCTCAATCATTTTTTCATTCAAGGTAGACTCATGTAGTTTTTCACATTACATGTCTCTTTCCCTATTAGATGTTCTACCTAGTTTCTTTATCTACATTGGGTTCATGTGGGATTTTTTTAATTTCCCTTATTTTTTTGGTTTCTTGTTTAAGGATGTGGTTATAATAATGAATGCTACCATGAATAACTTCATTTTGATAGTTCAAGTTCTCTCCCTTAGGGTAACTAATAAGGAAATGACATTCATGAAGTGTGTTTCAGATAGAAGAGCAAGATTAATATTTGATACTCAAAATTGGGATGCCTTTTAATCCATCAAGTTGGTTTTATGGTAGGAATACATGTAAGCAATTTGGCACACCAAAACTAATTTGAAAGTGGGTGTAGTTTTTCCAATAATTTGATATGCACTATGAAGGACACTTAAGTGACATGTCATGTGGTATGAACTCTTGTGTGGATATTTATTCAAGGTGGATTTAATATTTCATTAAATAGTCTCAAGTGTGAGGAAATTAATTCCCTATCATTCTCTCAGAATAATCATTTGGGTTTTATTCCCCTTTCTATTTACAAATAACTAGAGGAGCACTTTGTGAAGAAAAGGGATCTATTATTGTAGGAAATTGATATTATATATAGGTTTTTAAGGCCTAATTTATTTGTATATGTTATTTTAGCATCATTCCATTCTCTTATCCATATTTTGGTGACACTTGAGTCAAAGGTGGTGGTTTTGGTTGCATGGTTTTTTATGAGCTTTTGTGGGGGGAAAGGGGGTTCTAGAAGCCATGAAGTGTCTCAGTGGAAATATTGAAGGGTTGGCAGACCTATCAAATAAATTGGTCACTTTTAAGACCATACATGTTCACATGTTGATAAGAATTTAAGACATGGTATATTCATTAGGGATAGGTGGAGTGATTTTGCCTACTAAGAGGACCTAGGTGGATGGAGAGCCATATTCACCCAACATTGGTAATGTTTAAGAAAGTCATGGGGTGAAATGTGGAAACAAGGGTCAATTTTTTGGTCTCATGTGCATGGTGATGGGATAATTAGATTTTATGACTCAATTATGGACCTTTCACATATATAAGTGCAATGGAATAGTGTTGATGATATTACTACAATAGTAGGCCCTAGTTCAGTAGAATATCCATAATCTATTTTGGTCTATCTTTTTACTATGTATTTTCTATTTATTTTTCTCTACTAGTTGTTCGTAAGTGTTCCTAATGTAATAAGGTAAGATAGATATTTGGGGTCTTTTGGTTTTGTATAATTAGAAGTTTAATACTAGTTTTTGGTTTTAAGAGCATCCTAGCCTTGGATTTTACCATTTTATAGGAAAGGATATAGTGATTTTTTCATACCTTATCCCATTTCTTGTATTTCCCTCTTTATCTTTGTATGGATGAGGGTCTTTTATCTTAATATCTATTAAAAAAAGTAATTACTAATAAACTATGGAATTATTATGTATGTAGAAACAAGTGGCTGCTAGTTGTCTTATTATACATTATCTTTCAAAATAAATTTAATTTATTGATATGTTAGAATAGTTACTATAATGATTTTAGGTAAATTTTACACTTATGTTTTTTAAAAGTATTAATATATGAAATCCATAAAAACACATAAAAATCTTTTAAAAATACCATATAACTTGTAATTAATTACTAATGAATTATGAAATTATTATGCATGTAGAAACAAGAGGTTACTAGTTCTCCTAGTATACATTATTTTACTAAATAAGTTTCTTTTTATTAGAAAGTTAAAATAATTATTATAATAATTTTATGATGATTTTAGATTATATAGTTTTTAAATTAGTATTAGATGCAAGCTAAAAAAGAAATACAAAATATTTAAAAAGAACATATAACTTGTTTTAATCTTTCTCTAATACTTATCATTTTTACCTTTTTTTAGTGCCATCATGAAAAAATATAAACAATATAATTGAATGATTAGGTTGATTCTATGGAAATTTTTTAGTTGCATTTTATTTTGAAAGCACTAGTAAAAATAACTTGTTCATTAAATTAAAGTGGTAATGGACATAAATTATCTAACAAGAACATATAACATGTATTTAAATTTTCTCTAATAATGAAGAATGTCACCATAAAATTAGGGAAGAATAATTTATTCCTAACTTAATATAATTCATTTATAATAGTTTTTACATTTTCAACATCTTTCATAAGTAATAAATTTGGACACAAATAATATAATAAATATCATCATCATCATCATTAAAATTATTAAAATACTTTGAAATTTTATAATTTTCTTTGTCATTCTGAAAAAAATAATTGAAATCATCAACAAACAATATGTTTAGATTATTATAGGAAACCTTATTATGATTAAAAAATGATTGCAACACTATATAGAATATATTTGGATTTTTAAACCTTTGTAGTTGTTATGATGAATAGGCTTGCAATCTTATTGGGTGTACATACATTGAAACCTTTCCATATTCATTTCTATTTTTGAAGAAACCAACTCATAAAGCCATCTACATTTTGTTTATCTTATAAATTATATTCTAATTTTGAATATTGATAAACACTTGTATAATAATTTCTTTACACTTATTCATAGAATAATATTTATTTTTAAGCTCTATACCATCCTTTATATTTAATTCTTTTGCAAACACTTATTTTTTATGCATTGAATTTACTAGAATGCCATTCAAATCAAATATTATCTTCATTGATCTTTTCCAATTTTCATTTTCAAGAAATGAATAATCAATTAATATTTTATATAAAAAAATCTCCAATACTAATAGAATAAAAATTTAAAAGTTTCCTTCATAAAATAGTTTGCACTTAACCAATATGGTCACTAATGATTAGTTTAAATATTTTTAATGGATGAAACATATTCAGATGCTGCCCAAAATGATCTAACCATGCACATAAGTGTAATAGTATATTATTAATATAACTCAATGTTACATTAAATTTACAACTAGAAAGTATTTTAAATCAAAATGCTTCATCAACATATGGAGAAAAATATTTATCTCATATATGAGAAATATTTTTTTTTGGTCCATGCAAACTCGTGAATATGTCTATAACGATTTTCATATTTTTTTATGTAGATTTGCACATTATTACAACTCATAAATATCATAAATATGTCACTTATTTTGAAATATAATGATTTTAAAGTAAAAATAAATTCAATATTTTTTAGTCACTCAAAAATTTTAATGATAAAATGGAGAACATTTGAATTGAGATACGTGAACCACAATCCAGTATCAAAAAAATTATTTCTAACCCCTAATAAGTTAGGTATAAATGTGCATTGAAAGTATTTTTAACATGAAGAGGAAAAATCTAGCATTATTTTTTTATTTAAATCCATAATTCTCTAGAACTCCAAATAAAAATCCTTCTACTCTCACTATCAATAATTCCAATAAGACAAAATCTAAAATAATTGTCATAAGAATTTTTATTTAATATTTTTGTATTATATAATTCCATTCAAAAATAATTATTCAATAAAAACACATTATATATTATTTTATAAAATACCTAAAATATTTTACAATAATTATAGATTCAATAAAAACATGTAACATATATTCTTATCTAAACTACTCAAAATATTTGACAATAATACTAAATATTTTTAAGATATATTGTAAATGAAAGCCATGGAGATTAATATATATGTTTAATAAATTATAATAACTAATAATTTAATAAATATTAAATATTATATTATATTATATTTACAATATCTTTCACATTTATGTCATCGTACCCAATCCTAGTTGAGTATTCATTGTTAAAAATAGTTGATTGTCTTTATGAAAGTCTTGATAGGATTTATATGCCACAATAAAAAAAATCTTGTTGATATCCCCTTTTATTCATGCTATAATATAAGAATAGATAATATATAAAACTAAAAATTATTATCATTCCAAACTCCAACCAAGTATTTTATATGTTTCTCATATTTTAACATCCATTCCTTATCACCCCAATGAAATAAACAAGGAATCTTATCAATTTTCATTTATTAAGGAGGGTTTTAGTAATTCTTTGGAAATTTAATCATATATTATAATCACACCAAAAAGTAAACAAGAATTTATCATAGACACTTTTTATGAACTTGAGTGTTGTGCCCTTTATAATTATTTTCTATTTTTGTACTTAGAATGTGTGTTTATCAAAAAAATTTAAAAAAAATCATTGTTATTAAACCTTTTAAATTTAAAATAATCATTTTTTTTGGAGTGGCTACATAAAATACTATATAAATAATTTAGATAATAATACTAATTATTTATAAAATTAAATTAAAATTTTTAAAGGTTATATATTAGTAGCAATCACTTTTTTATATACACTTTCTCCATCTCTAATTAATGATTGAGCGTCTTGAGATTCATTTGTTCTAATAACATGTAATATATATTATAATGAAATATATAAAATAAGATAAAATCAATTATATATAATAATTATCTAATACCAATTATAAATATTAGAATGAAATACATATAAATGATATTTGAATGAAATATATGTAATAAGAGAAATCTAAGGATTTATTAGAATTAACAAATGCTAATTATAAATATTATAATGAATTATATTTAATTTATATAATAATGAAATCCATAAAATAACAAAAAACCAATGGTATACTTAAATTACTTTCCATTGATTATAAATATTAGAATGAAATATAGATAATTGGAGAACATCATTGTAAAATTAGAAGTTTAAATATTATATCTTTTATGTTTTTTCTAGTCTCTTTCTCACATAAATATGCTTATATTTATAAAATAATGCCACCTCAATAAATATGATGTTTGAAATAAATGTGTAATGGAATAATAAACTAATTTGAACTTGAATACATGTATGTGATCTCTCCATGGTAAATGAGGCCCCAATATCTGCATGAGGTTTATCTTGCTCCTCATGAGTTGCATGCACCTGGTTTACAATCATTTCATATAATTAAATTTTGTTGTATTTAGGTATTTATAGTATCAAATTCCCTAAAAAATCTAGGTATACTCTTAAATTATTCAAGAAATGAACTTTCTGGGGAATAAACAAACACTAGTTTAACTAATCAAGATATTTTTTTATGCAAACTTACTTGAGATATTTATGATATTTGTAATTAATATCTTAACAAAATATCTTAGTCACTATTTTTAACAATGCATATTACTATTCTCCTTTTCATTTTCATTACTTATTGAATGGATTTTATTTCGCCATATATAATAAAAATATGACTTAAACCTTTACTACATTTGGAAATAAAATGTTCCTAAAAATATAAAGATTGTTTCATATTTAAATTGATTTCTATTTCTCATGAGATAAATATCCCTTAGGTGAATAAACTAAAATGGATCATCATGAAACCAATCCATATTATTGCTCCACCATTTAACCATTATTGTACACACCAAATATAGTGTTCAAAATTTCTTTATGTTCATTGTATATTTTGTAGCATCCTACATTATTGTTGTCATTTTATTTTTATTTTCCAATTTCATGTTGAGTTTTACACCCTTATAAAAAATATGGGAATTTAACTAAGGAAAAACAAATTCTTAAACACAAGTCATTAAGTTTTCACCAACACAAATTAACAAATCAATTATGTCTTTTTTTTTTTTTTTTTTTGATATCACATTGTAGAAATCACATAATATGGCCCCCTAAATTTTGTGGTATCACTTAATTTATGAGTACATTTAATGTTATTTTTAATTAAAAAATAAATGAACACAGACAAATGAATTCACTTGTATGTTCATCCTTTCAAGGTAATGTTTTTAATAAAGTCATGAGATACATATCTAACAACTCCCCTTCCCTTTTTGGGATAATCTCCACCTCTATGCTCTTCCATTTTCCACTTACCTTATTATTCTCACCAATACTTTTTATTTTTTTTCTTAGATCTATCATCTCCAAGAAAAGCACATAGTTTCTTGAAGTGTGTATTATGAATTTGATACTTTTCAGTCACATTAGCTTTATTATAATCCATTTGCTTAAAATTTATCAGTATATCTTCCCCATAAATAATCAAAAACTTTGGTTATTTTAACTCTATATTATTTGATTATTTTATAATAGGCATATATTGTATCTATGAGATTTCTAGTAGTAGCAATTCTAAAAATTCAACCTGATTATTTAAGATTATATCTACTAGTTCTGACAACTCAAACATAGTCATTCCTCATGTCTCCCTTAAAAAAATCATTACGAATTGATCTTGAAAATTTTACTAGAAATCAGGATTGGAATCTTTTTTATAATAGCAATCAAGTGCACCTAATCTATACAACCCAAATGCAAGAACCTATTTTTTTATACCTCTTCTAGAAGTAAAATAAATTATAACTTATCTTACAAGATATCGACTTTCTATTTTTGAAAAATATCCAAATTAATAAAAATAAATTAAAAAAATCATGTTAAAAAACAATGTAGTAAATTATGAAATATCAAGTAATAGTCATACAAAATTTTAATCTCAATGGTAAATACCTTACATTCATTTATATTTTCATAGCCACTTAATAGTTAGTTGGGAATTCTTAGCCTATTTCATCATTTTTTTCTCCTTTTAATATTTATTTAGCTATCAAAATTGATACTTTGACATTTATATTTTCAAAATTTGTAATTACTATTACCTATACATTGTGAACAGTCTACTATTGAAAATAAGTTTTTTAAACATTTTATGGATATTTGTATGGAGGTGATGGAGGATGTTGATGCTTTTGGTAAATACTTTAGAATACGATAATAATATTATTATGAATGTTTTCATTATTTTTTACTCTAGTATTATCATCGTCTCTATATTGATTAATCTCCCAACCATAAAAATGGTATGAATCCTTATGATGTTTATCAAAATGAATCATAGTCCTTTTTTAATATTTGTAAATTTGTGTTACCATCTATAGAATTGTTTAAGTCTGATTATTTTTATCTATGAACTCAAATTGTACATTTAATCTACCTCCTTTGTATATTTCATTCCCAAAACTATGTCAATATCATAGTTTATCATATCTTTAATTTGAAACAACCACAAATCATTTTTTGTAATTTTCAAAAGAATATATCTCAAAAAATTAGTTATCTCATTTGAACTTGTTAGTATAGCCTTAAAAACATGGAATTTCATTGAATAAAATTTTGCCTATCACATCCATAATATCTACATAAATGTTTTGAAGGCACTAAATAAATGGCATAGATTTTTTATTTAAAAATATTTCTATTGTAAATAACCTAGTGGTCACTAGTTACATTATAATCAGACTATTCTAACAAACAAAGAAATAAAAATATTGACTTACTATATGAATTAATGTAGCGTTAAATATGTAAAGTAAATAATTGTATTTTTAGCATGACATTTTAAAAGTTTTAGTATATTTTATTTAAAATCTCTAATAAGAATACAAGTATTGTAAAAAAACATGGTTACTTTTAATGAACTCATTATCATGGCTTATTTTGTAAATAGTATAATTATGTTATCTTAAATGAACTAGTATCTACTAGTTATTTTATGCTTATACCAAAGTAAAAGAAATATATACACGAGTGGTAAAAATGTAAAATAGTGAATAGTTTGTCTTTTATCACTTTTTATATGTTAATCCATTTTATTTCATATATTAATATAAGGAAATATATTTTAATTAATATAGCTATTTTAATAAAAAAAACAAGTACTTGTTATTTTCAAACATTTAAAAAAAAAATTAAGTTGGCATTATTTCTTTTTATTAATATATTAAGCTTTTATATAACTAGGAATTATTATTTATATTGTAATGAGACTCTAGTAATAAAAAAATAAATATATAATTTAATTGAGATTATATATGAAATATTAGAATGATATAGATGTAAATTAGTGAATTATATTTCTGGCATAAAATAATAAAAATTTATCTTATTTTTTATATAATTCTAATAACAAGAAAATTATTTTAAGAAATACAAATATCTTTAATGAACTAGAGGTCAAATATTCATTTGTAAATAAAATGTTTGGATTAATTAAACTATCATCCACTACCTATTTAATAAAAAACATGGTTAGATTAAATGAACCAATATATTACTCATTTTTATTTAAAATAAACTATATGCTGAGCTTAAATGAACTAGGCACCACTAATTGATTTTTTTCTTAGAAAAAAATAAAAAATTAATCAATACAATAGCGGTATATATTTTAATTAGTGAAAGGTATTTATATTATTTTAATGAACAAGCATCTAATTACTCATTTTAAATATATATAAATATATATATATATATATATATATATATATATATATATATATTAAAAGATTAGGTTGATTTTAATTGAAGTTGATTTTACTTGTACAATTTAATTTTTGATAAAAAAACATGAATAAATGATGATGTTCAACACAAATCAAACTTACATATCAATAAAAGCTAATAACTTGTTATACTTGATTTTATACTTTGTATATGATGTAATACATGTTGGAAATTTTCATTTACTATAAAATCTCCATGACTATATTGAATACTAAATTTTGTACACATCCTATTATCATTGCATTACATGAAAGTGTTAAAATTTTAATGAAAAAAATACATGGTTTCTTCATGCTTGATCATTTTTCATAATGCATACTTAAAATTTATTTGTTATCACAATTTGGAATACAAAGCTAACAATTAGGAAGGCAAATACTTTATTTTGTATGTCAGTTTATAATATTGCCATTCAAACATATAAATAGCAAATTGTTTCATATTTCACACATTGTCTTAGGTTTGAGAACTATAATACAATTGGCATTACAATTTTTAATTCAATTGACATAATAGAAGTAGGGACTAGTTTTTACATGTCCCTTGTTTAATTTATATTTTACCAATCTATTTGTCCATGTAACTACCTAAACTTAAATATTTAGATTTGATTTATTCAAATTTTCACTAAAGAAATGGCTAACAAATGCATGACTATTATACCATAATAATATCTCTTTTATAGTTGGAAATGGACCTAAGATAATGACATTTTTAAAATGGATATGATGAAATTAAAAACATGTGTATTACACCATATACTCAATCTTTGATATAATGAAAAATTAGTTTAGATGGATTTTAATTGAAAATTAAATGATTTACTACAAAAATATGCATGAATATGTTCATTTATATGTTCATTTCTACTTTAGAATTCAACATTTATATAATGATACTTAGGTTAGAGAAATTTGAGATCTTAAAAATTATGAAAATATTATTCATGATGTTAACATTCAAGGTAGATTTGTTTAGGATATAGATTTATAAATAGATTAACAAGGGTGAATTAGGTGAAAATAATTTTATAAAATTACATCTATGGAATTTATTATGTTGAAATTAGACATTTATATTTTATTTATTTGCATGGATTTCAATTGAAAATTAAATGATTTACTACAAAAATATACATGAATATGTTTATTTCTATGTTCATTTCTACTTGCCAATTCAAGAAGATTGAGATCTTAAAAATCTTGAAAATATTATTCATGATGTTAAAATTCAAGCTAGATTTGTTTAGTATATAGATTTATAAATATATTAACAAGGGTGAATTAGGTGAAAATAATTATATAAAATTACATCTATGGAATTTATTATGTTGTAATTAGACATTTGTATTTGTTTTATTTGCATAAATTTTAAATTTTTTATATAATCAAAATAATTCTAATATTATTATTCTTTAAACTTGAAGAATAAATATGGTCATTTAAATAAATGATCTTTCATGAGTATATTTTTGTTGACGCAAAGTCCCTAGGAAAATATTGGTGAAAATCAAATGTTTGACATCTAAAAATGGCCCCATAATCTTTCATCCCTAGAAATTTAACTATTATGATATATCTTTTATGCCATTTTAAATTATGAGTCCCTACCAAAGGCAAGGTAGCTATAGATTTTACTTTTCCCATTAATCATGTGTTCACTTACATGTAATAGATTAGCTCAAGTCTACATGTTCAATATCATATATTTATAATTTTTGCAATAATATATCAATCTATATTACAAATTCTATCCAATTAGAAATATATCACTCTATATTAAAAATTTCACCCAATTACAAATTGTAAAAATGTTTCAATTTATCTAATAATACAATTTTCACTATATTATTCCTTGATCCTTGTATCCATGTGTTAGTATATTAGTCTTGAGTTAATGTGTTAGCATACATGTCAAAGTAATTGAGAGGTTCATAACAATACTTATTAAAATTGATTTTCTACTCATCCTTAATATGGAAGTTTTAATCTTCTCCATTTTATCATGCACAATGATCAAGAATTTGCAAGAATGTTCCTCTAATTATATTCTATGGGAAAAATATCATGCATGACATTTTTTAATGAAGTTATTATGAAATTTATGAAACTTTAATAATTTATTTATTATATTTGAACATGTGGTGGCTCTACATCAATTAAAAATAGTTATACACTCATCACAATTTATGTAACAATTGTTACAACAATACTTATGGATTTATTATGCCATAGCTTTAAATAATTTTAAAATGTCACCCAATTACAAATTGTAAAAAATGTTTTAATTTCTCTAATAATACACTTGCAACTATATTATTCATTGATCCTTGTATCCATGTGTTAGCATACAGATATAAGTAATTAAGAGGTTCATAACATAACTTATTGATTCTAATCATCCTTGGTATGAAAGTTTTAATATTATAAATTTTATCATGCACAATGATTAATAATTTGCATTCCTCTAATTGTATCTTGTGGGAATAATATTATGCATGACAATTTGTTATGAATTCATTAGGGAAATTATGATACTCTACCAGTTTATTAATTATATTTGAACATGTGTTGGCTCTACATTGGTTTAAAATATGTGTACACTCATCATATTTTAAAATAAGATATTATTTATAATAGAAACATATTTTAAATAATTTTTCTTTATTTTTTTAAAGTTATATTGTAATAATAGGGGTAAATGCAATAATACAAGATTTTGTTTACACTTTTTAATGTTTGAAGACTAGGTATAGTTGGGAGGAATTATTCCAATAAGAACTTTGGTTTCATGTAGCCTACACAACATGTGAAGTATGTGTGTGTGTGTGTGTGTGTGTGTGTGTGTGTGTGTGTGTGTGTGTGTGTGTGTGTGTGTGTGTGTGTGTGTGTGTGTGTGTGTGTGTGTGTGTGTATTCTTGTTTTATTTTTTTAAGGCTTATAATTGTTATGAAAGTATTTCTTTTGGGTTTCTATAATCTTGTATTACTCTTAACCAATCATAACCCACCATATAAAAATTAGTTTTTATACTTGAATAAAGTGCTTCTTGGGATGTCATAGGCCATGTGCAATGCATTCTAACCAACATCAACTGCATCAAATTTAATTTTACCCATTTTTTCTTGATTGATTTATCCTTTATTTTTATAATAGCATTTGATTCAAATGCATTTAGCATGAACTCCCTTTTTGAATTTTTATCCATGCCTTTTATTTTTTATCTCTAAATGTTTAGTGATATAAATAGAAGTGTGGGCAGACAAACTTGTTTACAACATGGTTTCTTGGTCAAGATCTAAAAATAGAGTCATTTTATTTCCATCAGATTTCATACTAGAGGCACTCGCTAGAGTTAAATGTAATTTATATAATTTATTAAAGTTTTAAGGTCTTATCATCAATATTATATAATTAGAAATTAAACTTCTATTATAAAAATTATAATACTATAATTTCCCTAACTTATAAAATATTAAAAATACTTAAAATTAACATTGTAATTATGATTATAATATTTTATGAGTAAAATATATTATAATTTATAATATTTTATTCATGAAATTCACCACTCCAAAGTACTCTTCATATTATTGATTGAATAATATGATGGAGAGAAAGAAGAGTATAATAGGCAAAAAAATTGAATCAGGGGGTGGTAGTGAAGCTATAGGTGAGGAGGAAGGTAGTGATGAAGATGAGGAAGATAGTGAGAGGCTCTACTATGGTATGGCATTAAATCTTGGGGACCAAAGGATAAGATGGAGTGGTTATGATGATAAATTTTATAGTGCCATGAGGACAGATCCATGAAGTGGTAAATGTGGACCATCGATGCCAAGCACTCCCTTTTGCATCATGGGCACTAAACAGGATCCATAAATGCACTTTATCTTTTTTCTACTCCTCCCTTGGATGATAGATAGCAATGGCTAGGTTTATCTTTTTTGATTGGCTAATGCAGTCTTGGTTGACCTTTTTGAGGCTTCATAGTCTATATGCCTAATTTATAAGCTATACTCCTCTTATGTCATGCACCAAGCTAAATGGATCCCCATCAACAACCTATGTTGTACATGGCCTTCTAAATCTATCAAATCCCTGCCCCCTATTCTACATGATTGTTTGGTTGGGGGTGTGACGTTAGGGTTTAAATTTTTGAAGAGATGTGGCTTTATGCTTTGTATGGGTTGAGAAAATCCCTTAATAAGAGAGTTTGCTCATTTGTCTTGATGGCTACCCACTACAAGGATATTATTTTATGGTTCTCAATCTAGGTGGATGATGGCGTATCACACCCCAAGTCTCTATTTTGGGGTAAGATGGGTATTATAGGAACCCGTTCCCTTATTTTTCTAAGTGGCATGACTATTAAATGAAGTCATGATTTAACCCTTCTCTCTTGCTTGGAAAATGATAATCACTTTCCTTTGTATTTAAGTATGCTTTATTTGGTCTTTTTCAAAGATCTTCTTTCTATGAAAGGCATATTACTAGTTTTAGGAAGACTTGGTCTTTTTGTTTCCTCCTTTGGTTGTTCTAGGTGGATGTTTGAGGAATCTTCCCATGGTTTCATCAAGCTTCAGGGCTTCATGATCTCAGTCTGATTATGGAAGAAGTTTGTTTGGGGGCTATGTTATGCTCCATATAATTTGTGAACTGTTGTGGGAGGAAAAACCCAATCATAGTTTTGAACCACTATTGTGTACCTAATGTTATAGGATTCTCAAAACCCCTAGTTTTGGGTACCTTAAAACCCTCATATTTATTTATATGCTTTGTAATGATTATGGATCTTAGCAGGATGATCAACCCACCTTTTGTAACTCAACTAAGTGAAATATTTATGGAGAACCCAAAAGGTGAAAGACCTTCATTTCCTTTTGAACTTATGTGATGTAGTTTATTATTTATTATGATTCATCAGGGTGTGAAATTTAGTGAGAGGTCAAACCCACTCATTATAACTATGTTTTATGGAGATTGTATAGAAGATCTTGTTGGTGAAAGATCTCTGGTGGACTTTCTGGTTATGGGACCCCTTAAAACCCTCACATTCTCTAGTCTAACTTTGGTCTTTAAACCTTTACTCCATTTTTTTAAGGTTAGGGGAGCATATAAACCTCCTTTTTTATACTCATAAGTTATGGGAGCCTCAAATCCCCTAATTGTGGGAACCCTTAAAACCCCCATGTTCTTTAAAAATGTTGTATTTCAGCTGTGAAAAACCTATGTGGATAGCCCAAGAGGTAGAATACATAATATTCATGTTTTACCTTTGTTTTATAACATGATTCTTGTTTTGTTTGTCCTAGATGTGAATTTTAGTGGGAATATAAATCCACTTGCTATAACTTTACTATATGAAGGTAGTGCAGAAGATCTTGGTGGTGGAAGACCCCTGTCACTAGTGGCTCTTTTGACATGTAGTACTATTAGAGAAGTCATAATGAAAGGTGATTGTTCGTTGATATTAATTATTTAATTTCACCTTTGTGTACTTTTAGGTTATGAAACACTTAAAACCCCTAGTTATGGGAATCATTAAAACCCTCAATGATCTTTCATCTTGATTTGGTCATGGGACCTTTACTCTACTTGTAAATGGTTGAGGGAGCCTTAAAACCCTCATGTCTTACCTTGGTTATGGGACCTTTAATCCACTTTTTTAAAGGTTGAGGGAGCCTTCAAACCCTCTTTATTTTACTCATAGGTTATAGGATCCTTAAAACCACTAGTTATGGGAACCCTTAAAACCCTCATGTTCTCTTGTCTCTCCATTGTTAGGGATTCTTGTAGTTCTCTTTTTGTTGGTTGTGGGAATCAAAACCTTAATGTTACACTTGGTAGTTAGTGGGATCCACCACCCTCTTTATTGTATTTATATGTGGGTCCAATTATCAAAACCCTGACTCTCCTGATTCATAGCTCTAGTTTCAAAAAAGTTTACCTTATTAAATTAAAAAAATTAGGAAAAAATAAATTTAATAAATAAAAAATAGATATTATAAAAAACTTAGTTTTAGGAATCTTTAAAATAATCATAGACAATCATGTTTCTAATAACAAGATATTGAAACTTATGTTCAAATGCAAAAGATGAATCAAAATTTAAACTTGTGTACTTTCTTCATTGGTGTCTATAGATGTTGATAATAATATTAATAGTAAGGAATATAAATCCAAATGACACTAGTAAGTTGGATATATATCTCAATAATTATTAACACTTTTTATTTAGATGGTATCATTTTATTTTTATTTTTTGATTGATATCAGGGTTTTACATCTCCCCTTCCCAAAAAACATAGAATTTCATAAATTAAAAAAATATTGGTTTAACAGTTTAACCATCAAGGCATATGGCCAACCAAATTCAATAGAAAGAAACATATTAAAAGTATTAAAAATACTTTAGCTTTAGATAAACAAAACTTATTTAAACAAAAATCTGAAAAGTACTAATTCTCATCCTTAGTTATTCTGTAATGAATACTAAATGTCTTGAGAGGAGAGATAGGAATGAGATAACTTTTTTTCCTACTGTTGAGGTCAACATACCCCCTTTTTTTTTAAACTGGGACCCTTGAGATGTTTTAAATATTAACCCTACAAACATGGCCTATTTTGCATATTATTCAGAGTTTGAAGATCATCCACTATGTCAAACTTGGGTATTGATTTATGGTTTGTTTTAAACTCACCTAACCTTACTAATGATTGGTCTCCATGTATTTAAGTTTTATGTTTCATGGATCGCTCTCTGATGTTTCATGTTTTAAAACCCTAGCACAAACCCTTGGTTCAAATTTGAATTTGGCAGGATTAATTAGTGAGAGCATTTTAAATTTATTTTGGACTTAAGCACAAGTTTCATGTTATAAGCTTAGTCATGTTTTTTAACACAACTAAAAATTTAGCCTAAAATATGTTTGTTTTATTTTATTATCTTCTCTATTAGTTCCTTATTATTTCAAACCAAGTCTAATATTCAATTTTGTAGGGTCCCTTTTATTTTCTAACATAGTCCCTTTATTAGCCCATTTAGCTTAAAGTTTTAATCCTAAGGCCTTAACATATTTAATAATGCAAATGATACCTTAGCCTTAACATTTTAGCCTAATTCTTTATTTTACCATGGGTCTTAACTTAATGTCCTTAATTTTTTGTAGATTCAATGGCCTATGATTTATTGTGAGGCTTGATCCAACGGAGAAAGGAAGGCCTAGGTCTTAACCCTTAAAAAACATACAACTCATAAGATCCAATGATCCAAATTTCCTCATAGCCTTTTAATCAGATGGCATGAATAAATCTCAACAAAGATGAGCATTTAGTTCTCTAACCAATCATGTTAGAGCTCTCAGATCATGATCAATGGTTCTCACTTCATCACAAATCAAAGATTAGACAGATTGAAGGCATCATTAAAAAGTAAAAATCCCTAAGAGATTCATGGAGTTTTCACATGGTACTCCCATATTAAAATATTAAAATCAAAGGGGCTTGCATGTTAGAAAGGACCAATCATGAGCAAGCTCCTTGATAATGATCGAGTGACTCTCATTTCATCATGATTCTTGATCTAATGGAGCGAATTGAGTCTGAGATCTTCGGAAGTCCTATGGAAGTGCCAAGTGGCACTCTCACATTAGAACATAGGAGTTTGATGAGCTTAAATTTGACATTCATATGACCATTATTTGATGTCCATGAGGACGTATTTGATGTTTGTGTGACCATAAACTTTAATCCCATCAAAGCCAAGAACTTCATGAGCTTAAACTTGACATTCTTGTGACCATCATTTGATGTCCATAAGAATGTATTTGATGTCTATGAAACCATAAAATTTAAGCTAATGAATTATTTTGCTCAGGACTAAAGTGCATTCAAAAATGTTACTAGAAAGCTCATGAACTTCGTTGGAGACTAATGGAAGCCCTTGAAGGATGATCAAACATTGGAAATATTTGAACTAAAAATATTGAAATGGTATTATGGTCTAAGTATATGTAAAATAAACTTATTCTAAGTCTATACCTTAAGGTTCCCATTGTATTATATTTAAATACCATAAACCTTAGGCTATAGACTTATACAAAGTCTTATTTTTAAGAGTCTTTATGATGTAAAACTTAGACCAAATGGTTTTAACTAAAGGTTTTAGTGTTTTTATTAATACAATAAAAATATATTTGGCACTTGATCATTATATCATTTTGACCCCTTTGAGCATGTTCTATAGGCTTGACATGAGTATTTTATCCTAATATATATGTTGTATTATTTAAATGTAGTGTAAACTTTGGCATAAAATATTTATCCTTGGTCTCCTTTGTATAAATCTAATAGACTTAGGTATAAACATTTTAGCCTAAAGTTCATTTCATGTTTAATTAACACAAAATGAACCTTAGCCTAAGGTATTTAAACCTAGATCCCCACCTAAGTTATTTGATTTAAAACTTAACATAAAATGCTTTACCTAATTCTGTTTGTGTTTATTAATACGCTAACTTAAAAATTATACATAGTTACAAATCAAAAACTCATGTTTCATCATAGAAGGGTGATCCAATGATGTGAAGACACTGAAGACTTTTCAATGGAGCTCTAAGATCCTATAGGCTTAATGCATGGTCAAAACATGATCAAAAATGATTGACAAAGGATATAATAGTTCATGCTTCATTTCATTCCTTGATCCAACAACATGAAAGAGCCAAGAACTTTTCAAAAGAGCTTGAAAGGCTCACAAAGGTGCTAAATGACATAACCATGGGGTACTAGTACCAAAGATCCAATAACAAATAAGAGCCTAAATCATAATCAATGGTTCATGGACACTCACAAGATCTTAATTTGATAATATGAAGTAAATGGGGCATTTTTAAATGCCAATGGCTAGTGCTCAAAAGGAATTTATGAAAAATGCCATGAAAAGTGCTAGATAGATGCCAAATAAGTGCCACACATGCACAAAATGACAAAAACTAAGATCTTGTGTGCTCAAAAGTGTAAACGTATAAAATCATAAATCCAAATCAAATATAAGGCACATATGAACCAAAGTCTAGATACACCCTCACCATTAAATCTTAGAAACCCTAAACCTTAAATAAAAGAGACCCTAAGTTAACTCAATTAATCACAGTCAATTTGAGAAGAGTTTAATTATAATTTAAGCATAGAAGAGTTAGCACAAATACCAATTATAATCCAATTGTGAAGAATTTTCAAGCATAGAAGCCATGATAGCTCAAAAATAACAATTAAGAGATGAGATAGAGCTTTTACCTATCTATAAATAATGAAGGAAAGGTTTTTAAAGATAAAAAGCTAGATTTTTCATCCCTAAACAATCAAAATAGGAATTGGTCTAAACTCTTCTTCACCATAAATGAGTTATAACCCATCACCAAAGAGGAGCAGAGGATTTTTTTGGTTAGCAAAAAATACTATCCCCTAGTTGTGGTTCAAATGACTGGCCTTCATCATGCTTCTACCAAACTAGAGGTACTTCACTACATTGATTTCCTTACTCCAATTTTCATTGATTATAGAATTAATGATGATTAGATTATCCATTAGGGAAGCTCTAGGAGAGTATCCTACATTTCCCCACTAGCCTTTGAAAATTACTACAAGGTCTTGAAGCCCCATGTGGGCCTACCCACAATAAAAGGATGGACCACTGAGCATGACCTAGACACCATCTTTAGACCATGGTTTCTCTAAGGGAACCATGTATTTTGGGACTTTGAAAGAAATATCTCCACTGTCTAGTTTAGGGAAGGGATTAGGGTAGTCATGACCCTATTAAACAGAGTATCTATAGCCCTTGTCACAACTTATGTCAACAAGAGTTAGGTGTCCTATGTATACTTTATGGTGGAGAAGAAGTTCACCCATCCAATCAGGGATATGATTAGTTTCTTCCTAGGAAAATAATTCATTACAATCAAAAGGAGGAAAAACAAGTAGTTTTACATGATGTATTATTTGATGGATGCCCTGTTGGCTTACACTAAGATTCCCAATAATAAGAATTGGTCTCTTGAAGGCAGAACCATCATCTGCTACCACTACTCAAAATTACACATCTTCAAATTTAGGTATCATATGAAATTCATATGTGATTGTGTCTATCCTATGTTAGTGGAGGCCATCATAGGGATTCCCATGCCTAGGATTCCCCTTTTGATCAAGAAGTATGTGGATTTGATAGGTGATATCTAGTTTATCTAGATTGCATGGTTATTAAAATTGAGGTATTTCTAACCCAACCCTATAGATTGCCTATCTACATTCCTCCTAAGCTGGAAGAATAATAAATTACATCTCAACTCATTCATAGTATTGATGGAGTATGCAAGGATAAAAGGAAGGGTCTCCACTCCCCTTTCCTTTGACCATAAGAAGAATAATTTTATAAGATTGGAAGCAAGAGGACACCATGTCTAGGCATAAGGACTCTTTTTCATTTCAATTGGATGATCTCAAATAGTGGGATCCTAAGAATGTAGTAAGCCCACATTTGAAGAACAACTAACTACCCAAACTAGTCTATGAGCATGAACTGGGCCCTCATGACACCTTATACATAAAGGCTAGAAACTTTGAGGAAGTTTTGGCTAGATTTAATGGAATCAACCTCAAGCTTGTACATATACTGACCAATGGTAACAAACTATCAAGATACATATGGTAGATACATCCCCTTTAGTACCATTTATTTCTTGGACCTTCAAGGCCACCTCAAGAACAACCTCAAATGGATCTCCCATAGCCCCAAGGGTAAATTATATAAGAAACTAGTAAGGAAAAGTTAGAGGAAAGACCTAGTGAAGGACCTTCATCTTCATCTCTCCCTCAAAGACCACCATCCCTATTTGATCAATTAGATCTGATTTCCCTTGAGATCCATGAAATATTAGAGGGTACCCTCAAATACCTTGCTAAAACTTATGGTTCTGAGGTAGAAGAGGCATAGGTTGAAGAAGGTCAAGTTTAAGTAGAACAATCTAAGAGAAAGGGAAGGAAATAGCCCTTGACATAGTCCTAATGGTACTCAAAGAAAAGATAAAGGAAAATTTGGCATTAGTCCCTGTTAGATCAAAGAAGAAGCCAAAGTTGACCCTCACTCATCCCACAAGTGATATCAAATTATTTAGTGAGGAGTTCCCCATTCATGGACCAATCATCCCTGATTAGTTTGTGTATAAAAAGTTAAATAAGATCCCATCCCACTCCCATTCTTAGGCCTTGACCTAATCTATCAATGTTGATGTTCATGAAGAAATCAAGCCATGGATAAGGGCTTTAATGAAATAATAAGATGAAAGAAAAATTAGGACTATTATAGGTCCATATGATAAAAAAAAAGGATGCTCTAGGAGCATCAAGTAGTATAAGGGTAGAGGTGACATAACCTAAAAAATTCATAGATTCATCTACCACTATGTAGTTCAATCTAGAGGTAGCTATATTGGAAAGGTCACAACAAATAAAGCCATGGGAGGAACTGAGGAGTTCACTTTTTAGAAGGTTGAGCCTTTTACAAGCTTAATCCCAATTGGAGGGTAACAACTTGGTGATGTCCCTATCCATGAGGAATATATTCAAATCCTATCAAAGGCTCATAATACCCAAGTCAAAGTTGACATTAGGGGCATGAAATATAAAATTCAAATTTTGGAAAAGGAAAACTTAGAGACATAAGCCATTTTATCAATGCTTGATGCCATAATAAACATGTTTGAAGCATCATTCTTTGATATGTTTGATTCTTTAAAATTAATAAATATAAGGCAAGATGCCTTAGGCTAACAAGGTGAGGTGGCCAAGGGATTAATAATAGAGTGACAGGAGGTAGAGACTAGGATAAGGGATCTCATTAGCATTTTAATTAGGAACATGACTCCTAAATTCAAATCTATTAACCTAGCTCACCTAAATTACATATTAGGAATAGTATTAGACAAGATCTAGAATCTAAGTGCATGGACAAATAATTTAGATAGACTCCTAGCTAATGATAAGGAATTGATCACTAGGATTGAACATCTTCTAAGCACTATGCTAGCTAATCCTACCAAGAATATAACCCTAGGTATTATTGATGATGCAGAGTATAATCATGGAGTCACTTTAGTGATGAGTGAAGTAAAGGGCAAGAGCCAAATAAAATTAGGTAGTGAAAATGGTAGGATTTTAGGCATGATCTTCATGACAGAGGAAAAGATAGCAGAAGCTAAGAGCATAAAGGAAGTTATAGACATAGATGATAGGGACCATGATGGCCTAGCTAATCATAAAGAGGTTTGCCTCCTAAATTTAGCTATGGAGCTAGATATTGTAAAATAACAACATCAAAGATCCATGGAACTTCTACAATAGTCATAGGGGAGTCCCTCATTAATGGGCCCACCAAGTTGATTGATATTTCTTTTGTAAAAAAAATTGTAATATTTGAAATAGGGAATATTATTTTGTAAATTCATATGTTATTATGTTAACATATTTGCCTATAGTTTAGTCCAATTTTTAGAAACAAATATAGTCTAGATCTTTCTAAATAAGTATAATTGTCTTTATCTTTTATATAGTTGTATCTTGTGACTAATCGATGTACTACCTTATCTTTCTATAAAAGGCATATATTACCATCTTGTAAAGAGAGAAAATTTTGAATACTTGGAATAATTAATATAATCAAGGAATTCTACAAAGATTGTCCATATTTGATATGTCAATTGTTAGTAAAGCTTTTCTCTCAATTGCTAGTTTTGTGTCTTAAATTTGAATATTTTCTTAAATCCTGGGTTGTATCTTTAATCATAGGGTTTCTAATTTGTGTATATGCTAGATTAGTTGAAGGATCTGGGATTTGATTCACTTCATTTTTATTTGTATTTAGATGTGAAAATGCTATTTGATCATAGTAATAAATCTTTAAAGTAAACTTGGTTTTTACTTATGATTCTTTATGTCATCCTTCAAAGTTTGCCTAGTGTAGAGTGAAATATGAGGTTAGGCTATTTTCACTATATATTGGTTTGAATTCATTATCAGTTATAATTAAAGTTTGGTCATAATTTTTAAGGCTAATATAAGTAATCACTCATTTTATTTCTACCCTACTCTTCTCATTTGCTCTTTCTTAAACTAGATCATTATAGCTTAGAATTCATTATAAATATCTATATAAATTAGTTTTTAGATTAAGTTTGGATGATAATTCACTAAGAATTATCATAGATACTTATAATTTATAGATAATTGAACCATTATGGTTCCCAACCATCAATTAATATAAATTTATGGGAATAATTAAACATTGCTTTGTCGTTATTTCACCATAGGTAATATAAAGTTGCCACAACCTGATACTCATGCTCTAAATTCATCAAATTATAAAATGATAAGTGTTCTTGAACACTAAGGACATATATGGTACACATAGAGGCATCAACACCTACTGGTAACAACCTTCCATTCTTCTTGATTACCCAATTTATCTAAACCTAAACTTAACAAATAGCTCCCATCCTCAGGTTAACCTCTATCTGCTTTATTCTTACTAACCAAATCTTCAACACAATAGACCCAACTAACTCCAATTTTTGAGGTGGAAACATAAAAGGTACTACACTTTTCACATTCTTATCTAATATAAACTCTAAAATATCTCCTGGAGGCAAAATAGGATTGCTATTTGAAAATATTGTTAGATGTTCCTCACTTACCTCCTTGCCCCATGAAGATTCTACTTTTCACTTGGATTTTTGATAGGAAGCAAAAAGATGACAAATTTGAAAAACAATTATAACATCTAAATGGGATCCCATAAAAATTAATTGTTTGAGAGCAACACCTATCATTCACTTTTAACTCAATCCTTTTAGAGAGATCTTGAGTAATTTCTAAACAAATAAAAACCCTGGCAAAAGTTGTCTGAAAATAATTCAATGAAGAAGCATCAATTTATATCAAATCACCTAGTGCACCTCCAATAACCAAATAATAGATTCAAACCAAAATTGGAGTGGAAGATACAATTATAGGATTAATTTTCACCCTTAGAGATGGTTCTTCAGGATCTCTCCAACTAAGCTATAATATTGGAACAACCCTAGGTTGTTGGTATCTTGTAATGGGGTTGAACCTTTGGAGAAGGTTAAATTCTTTTTGATGTTCACCTAAGACTAATTATAAACTAATGTTTCATAGGGAAAAGGGTTATAAATATGATAAGGGATCTTAATAAGGATAAAAGGGTGATGTACCAAAGGTAAATAATTACTCATATAATCTTGAACACACATTGGATTATCAAAAGATAACTATGACTTACTCAATCTCACAATCTCACTAATTACATAAATATTTCATGGAAGAGGTTCCAAATAGAAAGCTAATCCAAACCTACAAGTTAGCTTTAAAACACCTTCAAAGAGGTAATTATAAGGATTAAAAAACAAGAATAATTTCCTTCACAAATTTACCATACACAAGCATGCTAAACACTGATTAAAGATAAGAGATAGGCAAAGAGTTGATCCTATTACTTCAAAAGGTAGTTCTTATAATACTTTGCTAGGGTTTAACCTTATCAAATGAGCACAATATTACAATATTTTTTATGAGTATTCTTGTCTCAAGAAATAAAATGCTAAATTCTAAAACTTGAGAACCCCCTTAATGGGAATGAGACCAGAATATATAAAAGAAGAGAGACAGAAAAAAATATGCAAGCATACTAGCAGAAAAAGAACACTTGTCCTAGGTCATTAAATTAACTTGAGATACCACCTTTTTTTCCTTTAATAATGGAAAAATTTCTTGTGGCTTATTGAGTAATAAGGTCCTTGAAGGTTTTGAGGATGCATTGAATGCTCCTAGCTATAGTTCCCAATACTAGACCCTTTTTTATCATTCATGCCATTTCTCACTTGAAGACAAAACCTCATGCTCATGGATTTGATCAGATCAATGCGAGATGCTTTTTGGGTGGTTTTTTATCAATAATATGACCATACTAAAGAGCAAAGATCTTTTTCACTAATTATATCTTTGCTTTATCTTCATGTTTAGGTCATAGGTCTATCTATAGCTAGAAAACCAATTTAAGGTTATTGGTTTTCCTATAGTTTCCATATTAATACAAACCTATATACTATATAACACCTTTATGTATTATAATAGGTCCAAATAGACCCATATTTTCTTACAAGAATCAAAACCTATATATGCATACACAGATCCTTCTTAAAAAGGTGAACAGTACTACAAAAATAACCCTACTTGAGCAAAACTATGAACCAAAGAACTATTTTTAACCCTAATGGAAATCCATATGTGTGTTCTTTACATCTTAATACATCATATATACCACTCTGTGGAATTCAAACCACTTTCAAAGGTATCGGTAAGACCCTATAAACCCTATGTCCATGGTAAAAAATAGCTTCCCAACCTTCATCGAGAATCTTGGGCTCATCTTTAATCTGATTGGTAATTGAAATCTGATTCAGCTTATTGACATGTTGAGTTAACTCACTCTATTTATTTTAGTCTATATGAAATACCATAGATCATTGATCTTCTACCAATTAAATACATCCTTGACACTTTTCATGCACACATTCACCCTTGAGATTCACTGACTCCTTGACCAATGCTCATCATTAGATCTAAAAGCTTGATCAAACACCAACTATAGATCTACTGGGACTCACTATTTGAAATCCAATGGCTATTTTATGCCCCTAAAAGTGACATTTTCACTCCCATCAAATGATTTTTGTATGATTATCATTGATGGTCGCATGACCATCAAATTTAATCTTTATAGGATTTATCTTGTTCTATCTTTAAATTTGATGTCTTATCGATCATCATTCAACATTCTATACAATGTGATTGATGTCCCATAGACCATCAAATTTAAGCTTAGATAGATTTTTTTCCAAGCTTTAATTTAGAATTGGTGTGAATGCCTTATGTTTTAGGTCCATTTTTAAAGGATTATAACTTAAAGAGTAAAAGACATGGAGACCTCAAACTTTTAGAGGATGTTCCTAAAGTCAAAAAGGATAAACCCATTTGATCCACTAGTACCAGGAGATTTTGAATTGATGATATTCAATGCTTAAAATATTTGGTCCATGTTTATTCCATTGTGACATTTTGGCATCGGTTGAGCTCATTTGGATAAGTATGGGAAACTTAGTACAATTCAACTGAAGAGCCAACTTTACACACACATAACTCCATTTACTCTTTGGTAGAGGACCTAGGATTTATCATGTAGTAACTAGGGACTAATATGGAAAAAAAAATTAACCCCTTTCTTATACAAATACCACATGTGTGAGATATGGATTTGTGAATATGCTCACTTAGCTCTGCTGGAACATCCTAAAAAAATGGCTAAGGGAAAACATGCAAAAATTGGCTAAAAGGCCAACTTTGGATCTTCATATCTTTGGATACATTTGGGTGGATGACTTAAGATTTGGTGCATATGATCTTGGAATAAAAGACAACAAATCCATATGATCAATTCCTCTTGACTCATCCACCATGTGAGATCTGGCCTCAAAAAATTGCCTACTTATACTTTTTACCACTGGATCTAAAATGTAAAGGTGAACTCAATGAATAACCAAATGGATTCCTTTCATTCCCACAATTTTTCCTTAGGATACTATACTATATTTATGCAAGTTTGGTATGTGGGCCAAAAATGGCCAACGTCTTTGAAAACTCTAAGGAAGCATGCTTATTATGCTTTAAGAACCTAGACCATTGTCTTATCTAGTCCATTGAGCATGGATTCATTAGCTAATGAAATCAAGTTGAACCTATCTTGAAGCAATAAGGATCAAAAGAAACAAAATGCCTAAGGCACTTTGGAAAAGGAAATAGTAGAACCAAAAATAAAAGTGCACAAGGCACATAAGGGAAAGCATAAAGCTATTCTAACATATACAATATGTTATAATGGATGCAATGTTATTTAATAATAGGGATTAAAATTAATACCATTGAATGGGATGGGTAATACCTCTCCATGTAGTTGGGAAGGCTAAAAAACATTGTGTTCCTTGCATCCATGGATCAAATAAGGACCACTCCACAAGCTGTCAAACTTGGTGTGGTTGCTTAGTTTGGCCTTATTTGAGTCCCATTTGATTAATAGGTCCCCTTCCTTGAACCTCCTTATTTTATATATTTTTTAAAAATCCTTCTTGACTTAAACTTTATGGGATTCAAAAGTTATCATAGCAAGGTCCCTAATCTCTTCCAACTTCATGAGTTCTACCATCCTCACATTCATGGGCTCATTCTCCATCAACTCAAGATGATTTTCTAATTCCAATATAAGAAACTCAATGGAGATTGGAAATTTGGATTCCCTTCCATAATAAGAACATATGGAGAATTACCAATGGTAGTTTTAGGAGTCACTCTATCATCCCACAAAGTTGTCTTTAGCTTGGTATGCCATGTTTATTTTATTTTATTCCATGGTCCTCTTGATGATCCTCAAAAAATTCTTGTTTGTAGACTTTGCTAGTCCAGTCCATTAATGATAGAAGTTGGAAGAGGTATTAAGGTATATTCCTAGCTTGATATCCCATTCATTTGTTTTCATACCAAGGAATGTCAATCCATTATCTGAAATTATGGTGGTTGGGACACCAAATCTGGTTACAAGACTATCATAGAAATCCAAGACTACACCTTCACTATCCTCTTAAAAATTAATGGATTCCACCCACCTGATGAAGTATTCAATTACAGTGAGTACCCATTTATGCCTTACACTTGATGGTGGATTGATCATCCCTATGAAGTCTAACCCCATTACATTAAGGGTTGCTTCACCTAAATAGGATTGAGTGGAAGGGCTGCTAGTTTTTATTTTCCTACAAAGAAGGCACACTTTTGGAATTTTCTAATCCATGCATGAGAATATTTGAAAATGTTTGTCTAATAACAACCAACCTTAATTAATTTTGTTGTGGTGGTTTTAGGTGTAAAATGACCTCTTGTAGGTCCATCATGGAATTGCTCTAAGAGTTTGGTCACCTGGTCATCATCTATGCATCTAAGGAGTAACCTATTGAGGTCCTTTCTAAAAATAACACCATCAACTAATGCATAAGTTATAGATTAAATCTTGAAATACCTTATTTTGGCTCTATCCAAACCTTGGGGGCATTCTCCTATTTCTAAGAGGTGAGCTATATCTTGAAGCCAACTCTTTTAAAGTGGAAGTGCACCTGCTTGTGAATTGTCTTGGGTCACCAAAATAGCTTCATTATCTTCTTGGAGGTAATTAACCATGTGTTCAACAAGACCTTACCCTTGACCACCTTGGTGACCTTGATCTTTACATCATATTCCATGACCTTTGTGAACTAGCCTGCTCTCTTCTTATTTAAATCTTTGTTGATGAAATCCCTAACTCTAGGATGAGACACCATGAGATGGATCCTACTATTGGAGAGAATTTGCTTGAACTTATTGAGGATTCTCAAGGATAAAAGAACCTAACTCTTAATGAAAGTGTACCCCACCTTATATCCTTCCATCCCTTGACTTAAAAAAGTAATTAACTACTCCATTACTTTATTATTCTTCTACATTAGCATAGTTGATATGTTGTCAATGTGAGCCAAGGTGTAAAAGATGAAGTATTTGGAGAAAACCAGATTTAAGAGTGAGGGTGATTGGGAAATAGCCTACTTAATGGCCTCAAAAGCTACCTAGACTTCATTAGACCAAGCATACACTTGGATCTTCTTGAGCATAGCGATGATAGGCTTGACCAAGTTTGAAAAACTAGGTATGAACCTTATCATAAATTTGATCTTCCCAAGGAAGCTCTATATTCCCTTTCTATGCTTTGGCAAGAATAAAGATAAGATAGGACTTACCCTATCAGGGTTAATGGATAGTCCCTATTTTGAAATAATGTGACCCAATAGTTTTCCTTCATGCACAAAGAATGCACATTTTTTGGGATTTAAAGATATACCATACTCTCTACATCTATAGAATATTAGCCTCAGTTGGTCCATGTGCTCATTAACATTCTTGGAAAAGACTGTGATGTCATCCAAGTAGACTAGCACCATCTAATTTAATAGTCCTTGGAAAGCCATGTCCATTTCTATTTGAAAGGTTTCCCTAGCATTTGACATTCCAAAAGGTATCTTTTGATAAGAAAAATATTCCCACTTAGTGGTGAAGGAAGTCTTGTATTGATCTTATTCTCTCACTAGCACTTGATTATAACCTGAATATCCATCTAAGAGAGAAATATTTTGAACCAACAACTACTTGTAAGAGTTTTTCCATGGATGGTGAGGGTAATGGTACTTTAAAGAGAACTTATTAATATCCTTGAAGTCCAAACATAATATAATCGCCTCACTCTTCTTTTTTATAGGTACTAGATTATCTACCCATAAGAAGTGTTTGATTGGGAAGATGATCCTAGATTCAACAAGATTGGTCAATTCCTTTCTCATGAGCTCCTCAATCTTAGGATTTATGGGCCTTTACTGCTATCTGATAGGCTTGGAATTGGCCTCTAGATATATTGTGTATTGGTCTAGATTAGGATCAAATCCCTTTAGACTATGATGTCATCCAAATAGACTAGAACCATTTAATTTAATAGTCCATGTGCTCATTAACATTCTTGGAAAATATTGTGATGTCATCTAAGTAGACAAGCACCATTTAAATTAATAATCCTTGGAAAGCCATGTCCATTTATATTTGAAAGGTTCCCATAGAATTGGACAACCAAAAGGCATCTTTTGATAACAAAAATCTTCCCACTTAGTGGTGAAGGCAGTCTCGTATTGATCTTATTCTCTCACTAGCACTTGATTATAACTTGAATATCCATCTAAGAGAGAAACATTCTGAACTAACAACTACTTGCAAGATTTTTTATATGGATGGTGAGGGTAATGGTCCTGTAAAGAGACCTTATTAATATCCTTAAAGTCCAAACATAATCTAATCTCCCCACTCTTCTTTTTGATAGGTACTAGATTATCTACCCATGAGAAGTATTTGATTATGAAGATGATCCTAGATTCAACAAGATTGGTCAATTCCTTTCTCATGAGCTCCTCAATCTTAGGATTTATGGGCCTTTGCTTATATCTGATAGGCTTGGCATTGGCCTCTATATCTATTATGTATTGGTCCATATTAGGATCAAATCCCTTTAGGTCACTATAATACCAAGAAAAAATGTCTACATACTCCCTAAAAATCTCTATGAAATCATGCCTTTCAACTTTAGTACTTACCTTTCCAAGCTTGAGGAGCTTATCCTCAAAGATAAGAACTAATTCATAGTTTTCTTTATTAGTTGACATCACTAATTTATCCTTATTCATATGGTCCCCTTCATGAAAGAGACCTTCTAGGGTGACTACCTATTTTTGAAGCTTATTTGACCTTAATTGAAAAATTTGCTTCCTATACTAATGTTATAATTTGTCTTGGTTAGGAGAGGAGAACTCTACTTATTGTGTGAAACATGCAAAATATTTAACATTTTCAAATACCAGATAGTGAGCTTTATTATCTGATATTGTTGCTCTTATTAATACTTTAACATGTGGTTGAATTTTGGTCCTTTTCAATTCATTAGGGATGTCAAAATGAGCCCCCACAACTGTTAGCCTATCAGCATGTTGATTTTGGCCTCTCAGTACTGAAGTCCTAAAAATATAGAGTGTGGGGCCTCATTGAAGACTTTGAGTATTTCAACATCCAATTCACTCTGACCTCTAACTTGGTGCACAACTAATTCACTATCCCCATAGACCTACAACTACTTGATCTTTCTCTTATTGGTCCATTGAAGGCCATGGATGACACCTTCATATTCTACTGCAGTACAAGAGTAGATAAATTAGAAAATATATGAAGAGAAGTACTTGTCATTTGAAGGGGATATTAGCATGACACCTAAACCCACCCCATGCTTTCTCCTTGATCCATCAAATAACAACTTCCATAAACCACTAGGATATTCTTGAGGCCTCATGAGGGTCGCATGGGTTAGTTTTCTTCATGCAAATAAAAAACACCTAAGTCCCTTTATTTAACACATTATAAGGAGTCTAACAACTAGTTATCATTTCATATCTCGTCTAAGAACATGTTTGGTACATCTTCTAGATGAGTGTTTAGATCTTGGCCCATTATAAATTGATCCTCATCAATGATGGTGCAATTGATGTTGACATTATCTAGTTCATAGGGTTTTATATGGAATTATGCAATGGGCTCAACTTTGATTGACACCTTGGTTCCATACCTTGTCCTAAATGTCATATAGGACTAGTCTGCTACAAGATAGTGCCTATCTTTACAATTAACTCTTTGGATAAGCATATTACAAAGCAAGTAAGCACATCTAATATCAATACATCTTGGGCCATTGAGACAATAGGACAAGCTTATAGGGTCATATTAAGGTCCCTGATTATGCCAAAAGGTTTAGGAGAAGAACCATCAATTTTCATCACTCCTTTGGATTATGGCTCATATTTCAAACCAAGTTGATTAGCTATGGACTTTGGTATCATTAAGGTATTAACCTCACTATCTACTAGGAAATTATGCACTAGAGAGTTTTCAATGATTACTAAAATATATAAGGGATGAGGCTTGACTAATTTAATTGATTTCCCTTCATCTGTCCCTTTGGCTACATTGGTGATAACTTCATTCACCTGGATTGATGGTTTGTCTCCACCATTGATCTTTGATAGACCTCTTTGAAGGATGTCTAATTAGCCTATCATGGAGAGAATATCCCACATGGGCACACTAACATTTAATTTTTTCATTTGTTCAATAATAATTATGGGTGAACCACCAACCTTCACTTATACTTTAGGAGCCACCATTGTTGTTTGTTGAACTTGTGAGCCTTGGGGCAAAAGAAGATTTCTTTGGCTCTAATTTTTTGGAGGTACTAGAACCTTTGGAGTGACAATAGGTTCACTTGAATTTTTCAATGAAGGAGTAATGGTGGGAATATATTTGAATACTTTTTGGTTACCATCCATATTACTTATTTTAAATATTATGTTTTCCACCACTAGAACATAGGCCTAACTAGAACTATCTTATTAGTTAGTTGTGTATCACTCTTCTTATTCACAATTCATCATTTTAGCATCTAGCTAATTTGGGCCCTAATTAGACCCTTGACCTTGAGGAGGATCCTTTGGCTTGGTCATCATAGGTACCTCTACATTTTGGGCCATGAGAGCTTAGTTGTATCCAGAATTAGAAACTTTCAACCATTGATCATTGAAGGCTTGGTTTAGGTCAATATTTGGGACAATATATTGACCAAAGGATAGCTTCCAAAGCATGTTACCCTCTACTTATTGAGCCACATTAATTTTGAACTAGGATCAAGGAGCTGGAATTACTAACAACATTAGGGTTGAAGTTATACTACCTATTGTAGTTATGCTACCCTTGTCCTTGGTTTTGACCTTGGCCCTGACCCTAGTAGTTCCCTTTATATGGTGGCCTATTTGATCGAAAGGCTTGATGCTAAGGATAATATGAAATTTTATAAGGCCTATTGAAATAGTATTGCCTTTTGATATTTACTATCTCATTCCCTAAAGACTAAAACATGCCTTAGATCTCTTGAAATTTATTTTTCTCTAGTGAATCATTAGATCCACTAGTAGAAGCTTTCTCTTACTTTGGTGTAGTGATTGAAATAATTATTGGTGTATGAGGGTGACATCTAATGGAGGGATAAAAATAGGAGGTGATATAATTTCAATAAATAAGGGCATTGGTGGTTTGGGTGTAAGTTTTCCATCTTAAACCAGATAATTTTTTGCCTTAATGGCCACCTCATATGCATTTAGAAGTATATTTCCTCCCATAGATTATACCATCACCGATATGTCACTATTTAAATACTTTAAATAATATATCATTCAAAGTTAAGGGTGGGTCTAACTATGACTAGAATTATATCCCAAGTTTTTTGGAACCCTATTTTGAAGTCTTGCATGACTTCATGAGGAGCCCTCCTAGTGGTAGTTAGTTTCTCTACAAGTGACAATTGGTCACTTTTGTCCTCAAATATTTTACACAAGGCTTCCCCTAATTCATCCCATGTTTGAATAGAGTTAGAAACAAGGCCTCTTTAATAAGTAGCTAGCATCCTAATAGCTATATTATCCTCAATGGCATTATTGATATTTCAAAAGTTGGCTATATCCATGAGGTTCTTAGAGGGTGTTATAACTTGGTCTCTAGTTTAATAGGGAACATTTTTAAGGGATGCAATTTGGATAGGATCATATCAAGCAAGGGATAGAGGTCTTTGGCCATTAAAATTTACAAAATATTTAGGGGCTGCCATGGCTATGCAAGGGGTTAATAAAAGGCTTCTTGTAGGGATAGGCTTTGGAAATGACATAGGAGCAAAAGTTCCATGATATGGATGAGTATTTTCAAACCTTAGTATTTTTTCTAAATTTAAAGCTAGCTCAACAAAATCAAAAGGAATACCTATTTAATCTAACCTTTTTGTCACCTTTGGCATGAGATGAGGCTATTTTTATGCACCAAAGTGTTGATGTTTCCTTTTCAGGGTCACTAGAAATTATTTTTTGGATCTTAACTACTGTAAATTTTATCAAACTAGCATCAACTTTGATCAATATTCCTTTGAAATAAGTGGGTCCTATAGGGTGTGATATAAAATATTATAGGATAAATTTTCATCCTTGGAGAGGGTTATTTAGGCTCTCTCCAACTAAGCTATAATATTGGGACAACCCCAGGCTATGGGTATCCTATAATGGGGTTGAACTTCTAGAGAAGGCCATCTTCCTCTTGATGTTCACCTAAGACTAATGATAAACTAATGTATCAAAGGGAAAAGGGTTATAAAGATGATAAGGGATATTAAGAAGGATAAAAGGGTTACTCACCAAAGTTAAATAGTCACTCATGTAAGCTTGAACACACACTGGATTAGCAAAATACAACTATAACTTACTCAATCTCACTAATTGCATAAATATATCATGGAAGAGGTTCCAAATAGAACACTAATATATACCTACAAGTTAGCTTGAAAACACCTTCAAAGAGGTAAGAAAAAGGACAATAAAATAGGAAGAATTTTCTTCACAAATTTACCATACACAAGCATGTTAAACACTGATTAAAGATAAGAAATAGACAAAGAGTTGATCCTATTACTTTAAAATGTAGTTCTTAAAATATTTTTATATGTTTTAACCTTATCAAATGAGCACACTCTTGTAAGAGTGTCGATGATTATTCTTTTATCAAGAAATAAAATGCTAAATTCTAAAAGCTGAGAACCCCCTTAATGTGAATGAGACCAAGATATATAAAAGAAGAGTGATATAAAAAATGTGTGAGTATGCTATCAAAAAAAGAACACTTTTCATAGGTCATTAAATGAACTTGAGCTACCACCTTTTGCTCTTTATCCTATGGAAACATTATATATGGCTTGTTGAGTGAGAAGGTCCTCATAGGTTTTGAGGATGCATTGAATGATCCTATCTAAAATTCCTAATACTAGACCTTTTCTTTGATCCTTCATGCCATATATTATTTGAAGACAAAACCTCATTCTCATGGATCTAATCAGATCAAGGCTTAATGTTTTTTAGGTGGCTTCTTATCAAGACTATGGCCTTACTAAAGAATGAATATCTTTCACATTAATTATATCTCTAATTTATCTTCATGTTTGGATCATAGGTCTATCTATAGGTGGAAAACCAATTTAAGGTTATTATTTTTCCTATAGTTTCCATATCAATACATACCTATAGATTATATAGCATATTTTTGTATTATAATAGGTCCAAATAGACCCATCTTTTCTCTATAGGAACCAAAACCCATATATGCATACATAGATCCTCCTTAAAAAATCAAACATTACTACAAAAATAACCTTGCTCAAGTAAAAATATGAACCAGAGGTCTATTTTTAACCTTAATGGTGATCTATATGTGTGTTCTTTACATCTTAATGAATTATCTAGACTACTTCACAAAATTTGAACCAGTTTTAAAGGCATCAGGAAGACCCTAAAAAACCCTATGTCCATGGTCAAAAATAATTTCCCAACCTTCATCAAAAATGTTGGGCTCATCTTTAATATGATTGGTTGTTGAAATATGACTCAGATTATTGACATGTTGACTCAACTCAATCTATTAATTTTAATTTTTATTAAGGCCCATAGATCATTGATATTTTACCAGTCAAATGCATCCTTGACACTTGTCACACACACACATTTAACCTTAATATTTTGTGACTCCTTCACTAGTGCTCACTATTAGATCTAAAAGCCTAATCAAATGCTAATCATCAATCTACTAGGACCCACTATTTGAAAGCTAAAGACTAGTTTATGCCCCTAAAATTGATGTCCTCACTTTCATCAAATGATGCTCATGTGACCATCATTGATGGTCACATGACCATCATATTTAAGCTTGATAGGATTTATCTTGCTCTATATTTAAAGTTGACATCTTACTAATCATCATTTAATATTTTACATAATGTGATTGACATCCCATAGTTCATAAAATTTAAGCATATATAGATTTCTTACCAAGATTTAATTTGGCATTGGCACAAATGTCTTATGTTGTAGGTCCATTTTCAAAGGCTTATAACCTGAAGAGCAAAAGTCATGGAGACCTCAAACTTTCAATGAATGTTCCTAAATTTAAAAAGGATAAACCCATTTGATCTGCTAGTCTCGAGAGCTTCTAAATTGAAGATATTCAATGATCAAAATGCTTGGTCCATGTCTATTCCATTGTGACATCCTAGTGATGATCTAGCTCATTTGGATAAGTATGGGAAACTTAGTGAAATCCTACTAAAGAGCTAACTTTGCACACACATAACTTCATTTGCATTTTGATGAATGATGTGGGATTTGACACATAGCAACTAGGGGTCAAGATTAACAAACCCATATAACCCTTTCTTTTGCAAATATCACACATGCGAGATATGGCTTTTTGAAGATGCTCACTTGGCTCTGTCAAAACTTCCTAAAAAATGGCTATGGGAAAACATGAAAAAACTAGCTAAGAGGCAAATTTTAGACCTTCATATATTTAGATGTGCTTGGGTGGAGGACCTAATATTTGGTGTATATTATCTTGGCATAAAATTGAACAAACCCATATGACTAATTCCTCCTAACTTATACACACATATGAGATCTAGCCTCAACAAAATACCTACTTGTACTTTCTACCACTAGATCTAAAATGTAAAGTTAAACTCAATGAAGAACTAGATAAATCCCTTGCATTCCCACACTTATTCCTCAAGAAGCTATGCTCTATTTAGGTAAGTTTGGTATGTGGGCCAAAATGGCCAACAGATATGATAACCTCACCCAAATGGATCAAAGAGAAATATTTTCTATCAGAGGGTAAAATCAAGAGACTAGGGTTTCATAAGGTGTTTATCACAACTCTAAGATTTTTCGTGAAAAAACTTATTATGATCATCCAAATTATCAAAAACCATAATAAAAACCTTTGGCATAGGGATAAATTTCCATATTGCCTTCCAACATAGATTACCAAGATTCTAAAATCCACTAGTGAAGAATAGGAAGGGAAGGCCAAAACTTATAAAAGTGGTAGACTAGGCCCCTCTTGACATACCAACATTCACCTTCCAAAACCTCCTCCAAAGCTTTATCTTCAAAATTAACAACTAGAGGTTTCTTTGCTACACTTAAAACCCTAGACTGATCAAAGTGGGAGATCACAAAACCTAAGGATGTCTTAGCTACTTGATTTTCTAATTTTGATGGGGTCGATGGTTTCCCTATTACTCCCCATCTCTCTCCTTACATTCCCCCACTCCATCCGTCACCTTGCCTACCTGAAGCAGAGATTGTGCCCTACATAGCTCCTAGCATCAATCCATTAAGACCAATGAATTTCAATCCCTCTTTAATCATATAATCAGGTGATTTAAACATCATGTAGGATCCCACAAAATTCTCTTGTATATAGATAAATATTATGCACAAACTAGTAAAATCAATGCACAAAACACCATTACTTGATTATACTCTAATGAACAATAGATGACATCATTTTATTACCTTCCATCTTCTTGAAATGCTTTTGTATTATCATTTAATTTTTTTTAATTTTTTATTTAAAAATAAATAAAAGGTAGTAAAATTCCCAATAAGATCAATAATAAATACAAAAATTAAAGTATCTCAAAATTTACCTTAAACAAAAGAATATTTTATGTCTTTAATTCATTCTTACGTGTTTTTATTAATCTTGAGATAACATTACAATAATATACATCCATGTTATTAATCACCATATCTTTAGCCAATAAAAATTAAGTATTTAAATTATATAATGTTATAATTATACTAAAAACAAATAAAATTATGTTATATTTATTATAAATCTATTTTATTTAAAATTTCAATAGTTAATATATCATAATCTTAAAAAAAACTAAATTTTCTTCCATTTAAACAATAACAAAAATTATAGTTTATTAAGTGATTTATGCATGAGTGATAAATGTCAGTGCAATATGTTGTGTGTGGTAGTCAATGCTAAAAGATGTTGTATAATTAATATAAAATATATGCCAACAATATTTCCTTACATTGAAAAATGTTTGACCATTTCATTATAATTTATGGAAAAGGGACAAAATCTAAAATATATTTTTTTCAAAATATATTTAATCAATTAGAATTTTGGGATGTCACCCTTTGACAACTTCTCTTTAGAGCACGCAAATTCCTTATTGATTTAAGGGTCTAAGTGTCAATAAAAATACTTTTATATCTCCTAATACTATAGGTACTATCCCGAAAAGAAATTATTATCAATTTCCAATACATGTGTTAACCACATAATTGTTAATTATAAATTAAAAAATTAAAAAGTAATAATTTCATTTTATTTTAAATCCACACAAACATCTTCTAATTTTTAAAAATATTATTTAAATCTCCAAACTCATATAAATTTCATTCCCACTGTTCAAGGATTGTTTTACAATTAAAATTAAATATCACCAAATATATTTAGTAGATGCTAAAATGAATCTATTTTTAATATTTTTTCATAGCATATTTTTTAAATAATAAACTATCATTAAATAGTCAAACTAATTCTAATTATATGGTATTGATAACCCCAACACCACCCCCAAAATAATGGATTCAACACCATTTCTACCATTGTTAGGTCACATATATGAAAATGAAAAAATGCACTTCAATAGAATTTTTGTTAATGTCAAAGAGCATCAACCCCTATTTTGTGTACATGAAATATTTTTGAGACCAAATCTCACTAAAAATATGCTACCCTAATATGAATCTATTGGATAATATAATTAAAAGTACATAAGTTTTTATAAACTATGAAATTTTTAAAAAGGCGTAGGCTACTTAAAACACTATAACAAACCATGTACAGTGTAAAAAATGCTTCAATTAATTACATTATGTGTGCTAACTATGTCTTCAAAAAGGAATATTTCCATAGATTTCTATGTATAGTTATTTATTTTGGCTATGTACTTTTATATATTGTTATTTTTTGATAACATAGAAAAAAGTAGTTTTGAAACACTAAGTATCATGATTTTATCTATCAACAAATTTGAAAAAGTATCATTATTTACTTTGTGAATTTTTGAAAATGACTTCAATCTTGATATAAAAATATTGATAGATACTTAGGACCATGTTATTCTTTAATAAGTTTCTTCATTTTAGTTTGGTTCTCTCAATGTGTGTTTTCACAGTAGCACATTCCTAAGAAAAAATTTGCAAGCCATTTATGTTTCTCAAAAATTTGGGTTTTAGCTTGATTTTTCTAAAGATAGGTATGGTTTTATATGTATCATCCTAAAACAAGATCATATGAAAATATTGATAGGTGCCATTAACATGGATTTTCCATCTCTACATATTTTTTAGGATAGGTAATGTGAGTAATAAACCCTAATTAACATAGTTTTTTCAATAGTGATGTTATAAATTTGAGGACTTGATATTAAAACCTTAATTATGTATATTCAACCCTAATTAATTATTTTTTCATAATGAAACCCTAATTTATGTTTTTTATAATAATGATATATATATATATAAGGATTTGATATTCAAATCATAATTATCTATATCGACATAGCATTGTATTTTAAAATCACCATATGTTGTATGTCATTTATTGGTTTATGTAATTATATTTATCTTATATCATGTAGATAAGTGCATGCAGGTGCCTCTTTAGTCACTTATATATATATATATATATATATATATATATATATATATATATATATATATATATATATATATATATGTGCATGTATATGTATATTTAAATGTATGTATGTATATATATACATTTCCAATCTTCCAAGTTTTAAGTAGTATGAGTATAAAACACTAGATATCCTAAGAGGATTTCACAAACATAAGGTTTTCACTAGAAAATAACCTATAATTTTTGGTCACTTATTCTTCAAAAAGTTTTAGGCAAGTGAATTACATTCACAAAGATTTTTTTTCAATTTGTAATTAGTGGACATGATTTTGGAAGTTTTATGGGAATGTGTAGAATGCATTTGTTCAAAATGTGAAAATTCCTTAAAAGGCTTTCAAAAATGCAATGGAAAAAATATAAATAACTCTAGAAATGACATCCACTAACTCTCAACCAACTATAAGATAATGTAATTGCATACACTCTAAAATACAACGTAGATATGTAACCAACCCCAAATTTGGTTCTATTGAATTACACACTTTTTTTTATTCTTAATATTCATAAATAAATAATAGATGGGAATTTATGTATAGTTTAAAAATAAAATTGTATCTTCTTCAAGAAAAGGCATATGCTAGTTCACAAAAAAAATGTAATATTAGAGAACAACATATACCTTGATTCACCATGAAAACTAAAATACATTGTAGATATGTAATTAATTGTACAAAAATTTCAAATGAATTACACACATTTCTTGATTCCCTATATACATAAATGAGCAATGACTAAGAATTTATGTATAGTTCAACTCAAAAAAAGACCTCTAAAGTTTCTAAGGAGATAAAAGGATTTCAAAAATATTAGGAAGGAATTATATGATAACTTACAATTAGAGGATGCTAATACTCAAATAATTATAAGTCAAAAATATACATTTCAATGATTACATGGAATGGGAACTCTAAATTAGAAACTATGATTTTAAAAGAGAACATTGTTTTGATATATCTTTTTTATATAAAAAGTGTGACAACTTGTAGAATTATGTTTTCCAAGATACTTTGTGAATTAAAAAAACTCTAATATAAATCCCATTCCATAATTTGTAAGTTAGGATTAAGTCATAAAACAACACATTTATGTTGATTAATATATTTTCAAAATATATTAATGTTAGATATATAAAATATTTTACATTGGATTAATTTTAAAGATTGATTTTGAACCATAGAATGAGGTGAAGATATTTATATGAAAATTTTATGGATTCATTGTTGAAATAAGGTATTATTTCTATTATTTAATATATAAATATTATATTCCAATGAAAGGTTCTAATAGGGTTGCAATGATAGCATATATAAATGATTATGCTAGATAATGGAACTAATGGTGTACTCATTGAAGTAAGCCTGACCCTAAATCATATGGTAGAAGTATAAATAATGTTTAGAGATTTGATTCATTTTTATTATGCTAATTTTGTGCATATATAATTTTAATTTACTATTCATTAATGATAAAACATAATATAATTTGAAAAAATTAACTCTCTAAGTTAATATATTTTAGCATTTAATATAAACTAAATTCAAACTTTTATTTTGGTTCTAAAATTAACATTCATAAAGACATTCATTATGTTTTTTATTCATATTTATTTTGTATTTAAATAAATATATATACTCTTTCATTTTTCCTTATTTGAATGGTAATTAGATAATGTGTCAATGTTTATAGTCTGATATTACAATACTAAGTTAAGCATGACCTAGTGAGTTAATTATAGTTTTGAAACATTATTAAGGTAAGGAAGTATTTTTTTGTTAAATCTATTTTTTTTTAATTAATTTATTTTGATACCATTTATGTCCTTGAACTCATATATTACATGATACAACATTACAATAAAAATTGTCTCATCAATGGTATATTTTCTTCTTTTAAAGATTAGAGACTCTATTCATCCGTATATTGGAGATGCATCAGAAATGAATCCTTTTAAAAAAAAAATACTCATAAACATATATGACACAAAGCTACTAAATATAGTTGTATACAACATTCAATTCTGAGGTAATATTCATAGTGAAACACCTCATATTAGAACATTATATCATGTGAAATATGTGTTGAAGGCTATAAATTGTCATGCCAAAAACTTTATCCCAAAACCCAAGTATAATATGGTAAAGTTTTATTTTCTTTACTTAATTTCAATGATGTTTAATTTTTTATCCATTATCAAAAATATTTATATGTTACAAAAAAAAGTGTGACACATACAATTAATCAATGGTTTATTAAATTTTAATAGGATTCACAAGAAAACATATAAAAAACATGATCAAGTGATAATTTATCTTAATAGTAGTTTTTGAAATCATTACACCACATGATGATCCATTGATATTAACTTATTATCCTTATTAAGTGAGAGGAACAAGTATAATATCCTAATATGGTTTATTTTATTTTATTCTCTTTATTTATTTAGTTCAATAAGATGTTCAAACACTCATCTCAATTCAACACACATAAGTGAAAATAATAGCAAACTAAGGTAAATATTACTTTACAATAGGGATACCACCCTAATGCTTGCCAAGGGAGAGTTATTACTAAAAGACTACACTACTCTACAAAATAAGGAGAGTTAAAAAAAATGAATTCATCTCCAATAAATTACCAATGTTACAAATAAACTAACCGAATATAAATATAAGGCCAAAATACAAAATAAATTCAACAAAATCATCTTGGATTGATGCAAGAGATAGAAATGAGACAACCCTAACCTATCTTATGACTATTCACCTCTAATGTGTCTAAAGATGAATTATATATAAAAATGGAACCTCTAATTTTTAAATATTAAAATATATGTCAAAAATATGAGAAACCCTATCCCAAATCTAAAAAAATCAGTACAATATATAGGATTCTAACCCAAGTGTATATCTTAATTATGTAAACTATAAATAAATTATGAAATTAAGAATTGTATATGTGTAGGCCATGTCTCTATGACATACCCCCACTAATATCCCTTCCCCCACACCTTTTTAGGGTGATGTTAATGTAATTAGGTAGTTACCTTACTAAAGGATAAGATAACTATATATTCTCTATATAAATCATGTAGCATATTAGAGTAGCATGTCTAAGTAGATATATAAATTAATCTCATGGTATATGATCATAAAAAGTCATAATATAAATGATATGTAGCTTGGAAACATTTAAAATGTAATAATACAAGCTCAACAAATAATCAAGTAAACACACAAGAGCACTCAATGTCACACAAAAGGGGTATAAGGAGACTATAAAAATATCCAAATAATAACATACAGTGGCATATGGGCCAATGTGTAAGGAACATATTTAAATGTTTCACAAATAAATACTAGCAAGCAATAAAAAGACATTCTAAGAAGTGACAATGTGAATAGAAAAGGATAAGCGACCAACATAAATATATCATACCAATCCATGCATGTATATGTTAACAATAATGTCATGTAACATAGCATATCAAGTATGATATGAAAGATGTAAACATTAGTATTGGCATGTATAAGTGTTAATGTACAAGCTCGACATGATAATGGAAAGGTTGTCATAAAATAATATAACATGTGTCAATTGTGATAAAGGAAGTAGATGCCCCTAATGTAGTATTCCATGTGAGAAGAGGAAAGGTCCAACATATGCATGTGCAAGTATCATGGGGCTGGTGTATGTTTTTATCACACTCAATTATGTGTGAAACATATGAGTATAAAAATTATATGTTATCTACTAACATAAAGTAAACAACATATATGCCAAGGAGCTAGTAAATATGTGTATGTTGAATATTTTTGTATTTTTGAGTTATTTGAGTTATTTTTAATTTTTTTGAATATTTGATTTTTTATTTTTTGTTGAAATATTTAATTTTTATATATAATATTTACACAAATTCATGATGTTCATTGGGTTATTGATAGGTTTTCCTTCAAGTGTATCTTGTAAATATAATCTTTTTTCGATTTTTATATAATTGTGAATGATCCCACCCAACTTGGTTTGAACTTTCCTTTTTTATCTTTTTTTTCATTGGTGTTATTTTTAATTTATTTTAGTATCAAATCACCCATAGCCAATTTGTGTGGCTAAACATTTTTTTATATGCTTATTTTATACAATCTCAATAGACTTGTAAAGGTTTAATAGCTTTTGTGTTTTGCACTTAATTATTTAACTATGTAATAATTTTTGTCAACATTAATTATCATTTATAATATCCTTGAGAGAAATTCATAATGATGGGATTTCAAGTTAAATTGATAGAACTACCTCTATACCATAGACTAATGAAAAAGGTGTGGCCTAAGTAGGTGTATGAACATTGGTGTGATATGCCCATAAGGAATGTTCGGATTACCTTTTATTTAAGATAATTTATTTTACCCTAAGTTACCTTTTTGTGTGTGTAGAATTTTTATTTATGTGAATTTTAAATTCATAAAAATCTATATTTCATGAGGTGTCACTCACCTTTTTGTTCGCATTTAGGATTTGGGAGTTATTTGCATAACCCCTTCCCCCACTTGGCACACACTTCAATTCACTTTCTAATAGACTAGGACACAAGTGGAACATAAAAAAAGGTTTATAAGGTAATCATGGGATTCATTTTAACTCCAATTATTTTCCTTTGAATCTTTAAAATATCCTTCATCTCCTCATTTCATCACTTGAAACTCATAGCTCTCTCTCTTCTTCTCAATTTTATTTTGCTTCTAAATTGTACTTGTAGAGATTTTGGTGACAAGCCTTCTTATAATATCACATCAATTTTTATCTAATATGTTCAGTTTTCCACATTAAAATTCTTGTTTCATTTGTGGTTTGCACCTTGAGAGGTAACTTTTCTTTGTGATTTATTTATTTCTGCACTTCAAGTGTCATTAATGAATATTATTGGGATAATGCATTAATGGTATTAGAGCTAAGTTCATTTTCTTGAATTGTTTTTTGTAAGTGTGTAGCTTTTGGGAGCTATTTTGAATATTTTTTGTAAGGGATCCACCCTTTTTCTCTATTTAAATCCTTTTCCCTCTTTTTTTTTGCTTTTTTTTAACTCTCTAATTGGTTGTTGCAATTGTTCTCAAGGAGCATTTTTTTTAACTTTTTTCCTAGTTTTGAGAGACCCTCCAAGTAGGTTTTTTTAAAAAAATTTAAAGATAATACAATAAATCAAAAAAAAAAAAGAATACTAAGTTTAATTCATGTTCTAATTTTTACTCAGTATGTCTTTTATCAATCTAATTTTTTAACTTGCTATAGAAATATTTAACTCAAATTTATACTATTTTAATTTTGAGTGTCTTATTTTCTACTCTTTCAAAGAATTTATACATCAAATTTTGTTTACCAACACATAAAATAAACTAAAAATTAGTAAACACTCATTTTTTATTTTTTCTATGTTAAGGTAACTACAATATATATTTTAGCTCTTTTGTTCTTTTTGAGCATTCTATTTTTTCCAACTATTAAAACTTGTTTTCCTGTCTCTTTTGTATTGTTTATTGTAGATTTACAATCTTTAAATTATAATTTTTTAATTTTTTTAATTTTCTTTCTCACTCTGAGTGAGACATTTTATACTTGTGTCCCACCTCTTCTTTCCCTACATTGTACAACCTGTTCTTTTTATTTTTTCCTTTATTTTTTTGGAATTACTTTCTTGATGGACATCACCTTTTTTTACTTCTCAATTTCCTCACTAAACATGATTTGCTTATTAAATGAATACTATGGGGTTAATGTTGTTTAATTATTTTTTTAGGAAACTATTTTTCATTATGTTGATGTATAGATAGGCAAATAATGATTTTTTTATGTGGCTCATTACTTGATTTGGTTAGTAGTATATGAGTTTTATATGCATGTGTATTCTTATTTGGTAATAATGTAATTTAGTAGCATTTATATTGATTATAATTTTTACAAGCTAACTACCATTTGCATTTGTGGGGTAGATGTAAGAGTAATTCTACTCTCTAGTTAGATATGGAGGGAGAGTATCATCAGAGGGGATGGTGTAGATGGAAATGTTGGAGGTGTTAAGAATTGATAATGAACCCTACAAACACCACTTAGCACAATAAAATTTATTATTACTTTAATTTTATGGTGTTTAATTGATTCATTTTTAAATGTGTTAATATGATAAATATTTTGATGCTAATCAATCTTATTTGCAGTTATGATTGCTTGTTATGATCATAGTGTTGTTTAAATTTTGGAATGTTTTAGTTGTATATTTGTCCTTAAAATATTATATTCTAAATAGTTAGTTTCATAACCTTTCAGATGGATACCTACAAGCATTCAATGAAAAAATATTGTTAGAATATATATATATATATATATATATATATGAAAAATAATTAAATTGTATGTTTAAACTTATAAAAAAAGGATTTTATTAAACTATTTTTAACCTAGACCTAAGGCATACCTAGGGGGCCTTAAGTTTTAAATACCTAAATGAATTACCTAGGTATGTGGCATTGATTGTTTAAATGTTTTGTTAACATTTAGCTTGATGTTTGAATGTTAATGTATAGGCATTCAAAATATGGTTAAAACATAATAATTATGTTTATTTACTTATTAAGTCAACCCTAATTTCTAAAATCATCATTTAGTTTGTGGCTTGGTCATTCAAGCCATGCAAAACTAGCATGGAGAGGGTTTGACTACGAGAAGGAAACAATGTTGAGTTTTTTAGTTTATTAGTCGAGCTAGAAGACATAAAGAACATGATAAGAATTTATAGTTTGATGGTGAGTATTTATTATATCTATAGATAATGGGTTGCCATTATTTTAAGGTTTTCATAATCATGCATAGGACTGTGAAAATAATAAAGGAGATTGAAATTTTTGGATTGGTAGTTATCTATGGTAGACAGAGGAGAAAAGGAAGAAAGAAACATTTAGGCAAACAAAGGGTAAAGACTAATTTAGGTACTAAGAGGTTGGCTTTGTCATTTGAATTTACCCTAAGCTTTTGTATTTAGATTATTTAGTCAATAGAATAAACGTGTTTTGGGTTTATAAAATAATAAGGGATTGTTTTATTTAAAACCCCATAAATGGATCAAGGATTTGATCATATGGGAAGAGTAACCCCCCCATAGAATTGAATTAATGATCTGATTTGTGTATACACTAAATACAAAATTTTAGGGTTTGATGTTGAAACAAAAACCTTGTATATGGATTGTTGCATGGCTATGTGTTTGGTTACAAGGTTATGGCATGTCTGAGTGTTACTTTACTAGTTTATTATTCATGTGTGTGTGTGTTTGTTATATTGTCTAATTATATAACTATATATGATTTCATATAATACAAATCAATTATGTGTGTTATATAATGCCAATCTTAAAATGTTTAATTGATATAAAATGATTTGAAACATTGACGTGGTAGGGGTTCGAATCAGGGTTTTAATATTTTTTGGTTAACTCTATTAAGTTATACAATATATTTGACTATGTATATATATTTATAGATGTTAGTAAATGTATTATATTGAGTTGATAGGGTATACTTAACTATTGATGTTTATGGAAATATTATAATAAATTGACTGCATAAAGATGTAAGCTCACAGATAGAGAATTATAATCTGAGTTAAAATATAAAATGTAGTTAATTATATATAATGACTAGATTATTAATATTTATGATAATTATCTTGAATGGGTATATTATCCATTTTGCCTGGGATATACGTAGACAAGTAATAAGTTAGAGAAATACCTATCAGTTGGATGGTTTCCTTATTTCCAACTAGCTATGTAACGTATTGATAAATAAATGTTTGCTTGATGTTTTATTAGATTGTATTAAAACATTCAGGTTAAATTAATTTTTTATTTCTTAAGTAGGGAACTTGGCATATGATAATAACTCAAGCATATATATATACATATATATAATTATGGATTATATATATGGACAAGTATATTTTATATGAATAATTCATAAAACACACACACACACACACACACACACACACACACACACACACACACACACAAGTTATTGATTGCAATTACATGCATAAGGATATATATATCTTTATGCATGTAATTGAAATAGATAACTTATGTATGTATGTATGTATATCTGTATGTATATATGTATGTATGTATGTATGTATGACCATTTATATGTATATATTATGCCATTTTTAAATAAATGGAAATGGGTTTTAAATGTATATAGATGTAAATGGACATATTAACTATACATGTTTATGCGAATAATTTGATATACAACTAGATGTTTGTTTATAGTAAATATATTTATTCATATGCAAACTAGGATTATATCATTAATTAATAATATGTTGTTTCAGTTAGTAATGAGTGAATTAATTAATAACTAATTATAATTATAAATATTGTATTTAATATTGTTTATTTACTTAGGAATTATTGATAAGTTTCTAAAATGTATTATTAAATTATAATGCTTTTGAACATGAGATATTGTTAGGAAAAAGGTAAATTCTTAGGTACTATGATGATTGTTAGAAAATGATTACATATGTAATATTGATTTAAGGGAAAATGTACATTGGATATATTGGAATTTAGGAAATATATTTGTAAAAATAGCTTATTATTTAACATAATATATCATTTCTATATTTCTTGTATTTAATTACCATGATATTAAATACTAATCTATATGAGAAATCCATGGAATTATTGTTATTATATATATATATATATATATATATATATATATATATATAGTTTTTAAATCTAGTATTAATGTCACTAATGAATATTATCATGAGATATATTCTAATGCATATAGTTAGAGTCTATAATACTTAGATTATATGAAATTCAATTGAGTTTGCATGTGTGATTATGATTGATATAATGGATCACTAAATTATATGAAAACTTTAGCCAGAGTAATATTTATAGTTAAATGTTATCATTTCATCTATTTGATTATGTGCATGTATGAACGATGTCATGTTAGAATGGATTTCTTTATGATATGTTGCATGTAGTTAGAATCTTACAATACATGGGTTCTAGTTGAATTCTTGATACATTCACAAGTATCATCTTTTCATCTATGAAGGGAGGACCATTCTATAGTTGGGCATTGTACGAGGGATCTATGGTCAATGGTTAGTATGGAAAAGCACTTTGATGATGCTCACCTTCTCCTCCATCAATCAGCTGATAGAGACTCTTACTCATGATTTAAGTTTATTTACATATAACAAGTTTATGGACACTCATTAGTTCTATGGAACCTTGTATTTATTATATACTCTCTTATGTAAAAACATTTTATTATTATACTTGATAAATAATAGTTTGGTTGTTCTTAATTATATAATATTATTGTATTAACTTTCAACAATTGGTTAAGTTGTCATTATTCAAAAGTTATTAATTTGTGATGTACTATATTTGTAATTATATTGACTTTATTAATTTGATCATTATGTAAATGAATTATAACTGATTTATTATGAAAGATGCATTTATTTAAATATAAATTAATTAATATTTTGAGAATAATCTGATTTAATTATTAAGTAAAGTTTTAAAAATAATATCATTGTTTGAGTTAAACCCAATGAGGTTATAACACCTTTTTACTATTGGGCATCACTTTATTTTAGATGGGTGTTACTTTCCTTTATCTAGGCATCACTTTACCACTATTTTAAGTAATTGAAGTCATTGTTCTTATATCTTAAATCCCTGACCTCTTATTGCAAGGGATTTTTTACCTTTCATGCCACATCCTTCTCCTGCTAAATGCCTTTGTCCTTTCCAGTTGCTAAGCATTTCATCTAGGTTATCTATTTCATTTTTTTTTGCCACATCTCATTTGGCTTACTACACTTCACTATCATTTATTACATAGTCTCTGAGTTCTAATTTGTCTTTTTTAATAAAAGAATATTGTTCCTTTTTCGCATGGTCTTTATTTCATAAATTCAAATCAAATTCATTTTTTCATTTTTTATAGATCAGCTTTATTTCTTTTAGCAAGTATTGTTTATTCTAAAATAACTCAAGTTATATATATATATATATATATATATATATATATATATATATATATATATATATATATATATATATATATATATTAAAAAAAATCAACTAACGAGTTTTTGATAATTTAAAAAAAAAGAGAGTATTCCTCATTTTATTATTAGTATTTATAATTATTTTATCCATATGGTTGTATGATAAATATTTTTTTAAAAATATATTAAAATATATTAATTTGGTATTTTGAAGTGGGCTTATTTTTTAAATTAAAAAAAAAAGTGTTTTTCTTGCTTAAGTTTAATTACAACAAAAGCTTCTAAAATCATTTTTATTATCTCTTCTAGTTCAACTTGGACATTTTTTTAGCCATTTTGTAGTTTCTTTTTTTTTAAATTCTTAATCCTTTATTGGCTTCCATTTATTCCTTTATATTTCATTTTCACTTCAGCTAAGTCTCATTTTTTTTGCCTTCTTGTCCTTCTCTACACCTCTTTCATTTTAAGTTATTTTTTCTTACCTATTAAATTTTTAGATATTGGCTGATCTTTCATATCATAATGACTCAATTTTTTCTTAAATTTAAACTCACATACACTAATTATTTTTTATGAAAATCACATATGCAATACATATTCACTTTTAAACACTTGGTGTGCATAGTAGATGGCATGAACCCCAAACCTAATGAAAAGACTACTACTACTAAAGTTAAAGATAAATGGAAAGTAAAAAATGATGAAGCCTTAGGATTGATTGGCATGACCATAACCATTGAATTTCATGTACATAATGATGATTGTCTTCTTGCATCTATTGTTTTGTTCAAAATTAAATTTGTTTATGATGTTGTGAATGGATCCCACAAAATTTGAATTAAATATCAACTATATGATTTAAAGTATAATGACTTTTAAAATATGGGTTATTTCTTGATTAAAACTCACTCTTTACATTATTATCTCACTATTTTAGGCATTAAACTTTTAGATTTAAACTTAACTCATATTATTATGAAAAAATATTTACCTCAAACTTTTTAGTAGTTTATTACTAATATTCATTTGAAATTAGATTTTCCTAATTTATCTGCTTAGTTGATGTTTGAGTTATTTTATACTTTTTTATATCAAAAAGAACAAAATTTAATTCAATTTGTTAGTCTTAAGACTAATGAACATGCTTTTGTTTTTAAACACTAACATAAGAATGTCAAAGAACATGCTAAGTTAAATAATACACATGATTAAAAAAAATTAAAAATCTAACTCAAAACCTAATAAAATACTCTTGATGAAGATAATTTCTTTAATAAGAAACATTATATTAAAAATAGAAAGATTAAGGTCAAAGACAATTCTAGCACTAGTAACACTAAGACTCAATCTAAATAGAAGTCTAATACTCGAGCTACTTTTACTTATACTTTGTGTGCTTCTCCTATTGAATATATTATTGAATCTAGTGATACTCAACATATGACATCTAATACTATTTTTTTACTTCTTTAGAACCATATCTTTCTATAAAAAAAAAATTGTCTTAAAAATCATGTTTCTTACAATTTTGAAGCCATAGAAACTATTAAAATCCTTAATGATGAATTACATAATATCTTACTTGTTCTTTATTTAAAATTAAATTTTCTTTCTATTCTTAAATTATGTAAAAATTAATATAACTTATAATTATTTAATGACATTTGTTATGTTAATTTTTCGAAGCAAGATTTTCAAGTAGTTGTTATTGATTTTTTAGACAATGATAATTTGTTTAAATTTATTAGATTTTCTTCTTACTCCTCTTCTCATGCTTTGTTTGATTTTAATGATGCTAACAAGTGGCATGAAATATTAGGTCATATTAATTACCAAATTATTTTACTTATGAATAAACTTAATATGGTGAAATATTTGCCTAAAATCCCTCCCATTAATTCTATTTTTACTAGTTATATGGTTGGTAAAAATCATATAGAAACTTTTCTTAAGAATCACTCTTGGTGTGCTACTGAAAAGCTTAATTTAATTCATAGTGATCTCTTATGCCCTATGAAAACTCCTTATATTAATGGTGAAAATTATGTTTTAACTTTTATTGATGATTACAATAGATGAGTTTGTATTTATTTATTGAAAATTAAAGATCAAGTTTTAGACACTTGTATTGAGTTCCATGTCCTTGTTTAAAAATAATTTCATTATTCTTTAAGCATATTAAAAATTGACAATGGTACTAAATATGTTAAAAATTATTTTCTTGCATACTGTAAGAAACATGGTATTAAACATGAAAAAAAAATTCTTACATATATTAGTAAAATGGTGTTGATGAACATAAATATAAGACTATCACTAAAATGGCTAGGTGTATGGTGCATGTTAAACATATGCATTATAAATTTTAGGTTAAAGCTATGTATTATTATTTATATCTAATTAATAGTACTCCCACTAAATTTGTTCTAAATATTACCCGTAAAGAATCTTGGAGTGATAGATACCTAATTTAAAGTATTTATGTGTTTTTGGTTGTGATGCTTTTGTTCATATTCCCATAAAAAATGAAATAAGTTAGATTATAAAGCAAACACTTTTATCTTTGTTAGTTATGATGAATCATCTAAATACTATAGGTGTATGATCCTAAAACTAACAAAATCAAATCAAAAGGGATGTTAGAATTATTGAAAATGGTATATTTGATTATGCTTCCAACTCATGTATTGTTTTATATATATATATATATATATATATATATATATATATATATATATATATATATTTCCCTTTTGAATCAAATGATGATAATAATTATGTGGAGCATAATTATGTTGTACCTAAATTTCCTTCTACTTATTTTAGTCTTTCTCCACCTAAAGCTATGACTAAGTAGGACAAGAAGACTATAAAAGCTTCTAAAGTTGATGTGGATCTTAATGAAACTCGTATAACTAGGAAAAATATTGTAATTATTCTTTGATTTCTAAATAAATGAACAATAATGATCCTAAAACACTAAAACAAGCTCAATGTCACAATTATTGGGAAAAATCAATGCTTGATGAATATAACTCTTTGATTTAAAATAACACTTGGGAATTAGTCCCTCTCCATAAAGGACATCATTTAGTAAGTTGTAAATGATTGTTTAAAATTAAGTTCAATTTTGATAATCAAGTTAAAAAATATAAATATAGACTAGTTGCTAGAGGTATTCCTCAAATTTATATAATTTACTATAATGAAAATTTTGCACTTGTTGCCAAAATGCCCACAATTAATTTTTTTTTTACCTTTATCTACTCACATGCATTGGCCTATTTATCAAATAGATATTAAGAGTGATTTCTTATATTGTGACTTGCATGAAGAAATTTGCATGTATCAACCTTCTGGTTTTATTAATAAAGGTAATGAACATATTGTTTTTAAGTTAAACAAAGCTATCTATGGTTTGAAACAATCTCCTAGAGAATAATACTTTAAAATCTATATTTGTATAGCTCAAGGCTTTATTCATAGTTCTAATGGTCCTAATCATTTCTTCAAAAATATTAAAAATGGAAAATTTATCATTGTTTTGCATGTTGATGACTTAATCATAGGTGATATTAATAGGTCAATAGTTTCTTAATTTAAAAATGCTTTGAATAATAACTTTGAAATGACTGGTTTGGGTCTCTTACATTATTTTCTAGGCATTCATGTTTGGTAACAAAAAGATATCATTTATATTTCTCAATCTAAATATGCCCATGAATTTTTTCTAGGTTTAATATGTCAGAATATCCCTTGGGAACTTGGTGTCAAATTACTTAATGACATGGAAAGTAAAACTATTGATCCAAATCTCTATAGATAATTAGTTGGTAGTTTAAATTATCTTACTCATACTTGTCTTGATATTGTTTTTTCTATTAACTTGGTTTCTCATTTTATGTCTAAACCTCAAGCTACTCGTTTTAAAGCTGCTAAAAGAATTCTTCATTATATTAAAGGTAATCTAAATTTTAGAATTGATTATACCTATAATAGTAATTTATCTTTGATAGGTTATTCAAATTTAGATTAGGATAGTGATCCTAATGATCATAGATTGATAAGTGGTTACTATTTTTCTTTTGATCCTAGCATAATTTCATGAAATAGTAAAAATCAAAAAAATCATACTATTATATACTTATCTTCCATGAAATATGATTATAAATCTTGTAATCATGCTACCAAATAATTTATTTGGATTAGAAAACTTCTTGAAATTTTGGGCCACCCTCAATCCTCCACTACTCTAATTTTTGGTGATAATCAAAGTGTCATTGCCTTAGAAAAATATCCAATTTTCCATTCAAGGTCCTATCACATTGAGATTCAACATCACTTTCAACATTAATTTCTTGAAGACAATCAAATTCTTATTTCTTTCTATCCTACTCAAGAACAAATGGCTGATATTTTCACTAAGCTATTATGTGAAAAAAAAAGTTTGTACTCTTGTGTAATATGTTAAGATTGAAGTAAGTTCTCATCAAGGGATAGATTTAGTAATGTTTTCTCCCTTATTAATTTTTTTTAAACTCATAAATGAAGTTTAAATGGGAGTGTTAGGATTACCCTTTATTTAGGATAATTTATTTTATCCTAATTTCTCTTTTTGTGTGTATGGAATTTCTATTTATGTGAATTATAAATTCACATAAATCTGGATTACATGAGGTGTCAATCACCTCTTTGTTTCCATTTAGTATTTGGGAGTTAATTTTATAAGTATCACCTTCCCCTACTTGGTACACACCTCCCTTCACTTTCTAAAGAACTATGCCACAAGTGGCACACACAAAAGTTGATTGTATGGTAATCATGAGATTCCTTGTAACTCTCATTATTTTCTTCTAGCTCTATAAAAGAGAATTCCTCTCCTCATTTATTCACTAAAAACTCATCTCTCTCTCTCTCTCTCTCTCTCTCTCTCTCTCTCTCTCTCTCTCTCTCTCTCTCTCTCTCTCTCTCTCTCTCTCTCTCTCTCTCTCTCTCTCTCTCTCTCTCTCTCCCCTTATCAATTTGCTCTTAATTCTAAATGTTACTTGTGAATATTTTAGTGACAAGCCTTATTATAAGATCATATAGGTTTTTATCTGATATGTTCAATTTTCCACTTTAAACTTTTTGTCTCATTTGTGGTGTGTACCTTGAGAGGTAAATTTGATTTATGATTTATTTATTTATGCACCTTCATTTTTCATTGATGAATGTTTTATGGATAGTCCCTTGAAGGAATACACCATCTATTGATGTTAATCTTGACTATATAATTCAAGTTTTTGCCAAGTATTTTGATAATGGTTTTATTTATAGATTATATTTGACCATTACTCTATTGGTAATAAGTGTGGAAAATTTATATTTGATGAAAAATCATTTCACTGTTTAATTTTTAAATGATGACCCATTATCAATAATTATAGTTAAATGTATTCCACAACTAGAGATAATATTGGTCATTAATAACATGTATATGTCATCTCCTATGGTAAACTTAAATGAAATTAATTCCACCCATTTGGTAAAATATTTTGTAACTATGATTATGAATTTTTGGTCACTTACACATATTGGATTTATTTTTTCAATTAAGTCAAATCCCCACAAAGAAAATGTCCAAGGTGAGACAACCAGTTCTAACTCATGAGATGGAGCATGATTTATTGTGTTATATTTTTGGCATTGTAAAGATAATTTATCATGTTTGATAAATTCTTGTTCCATTTTAGGCCAGCAATAACCCTATCATAATATTTTTTGTGACATGGCCTTACCACTGAAGTGTCACCAACACTCACTATCATGAATTTATAGAAGTATGCTTTATGTTTAGACTTTTTTTAGGTATCAAAGTAATTATCCATGGAAAATTTATTTTATTAAGTCATTCCCAATAATAATATAATGAATCACCACTCTTTGTAGCTTTCATTTGTCATTCCATGTCAATTAATATGGTATTTAGGCCTAATATAGGAAATTATAAATGTCACAATACCATTCTATGTTTGTAGATCTATGTGTAATAGTGAGAACTGCTAAAGCATACATTTTATTTGATGTAATGAAAGGTTGTTGTAACTATTTTATTACAAAATTTATACAATCATTCTTGATGTCAAAATAAATTAAATGTGTCACATTGACCTTTACATAGACATGATAATTATATTTAGATGAGATATTATTGATATAAAATGTGTTAAATGTTTCTTTCAGTCCATCCACTATTTATTTATATGAAATTAAATGCTCTTTTTTAGGTAATGATTGGTAACTTCATTAAAAACCAGTTGAAAAATTCTAAATACCTAAATATCCTTGATATAGAGTTTTTATGTTATGGATAATTTGATTATAAAGGCCTCATATTCTTTTATATTATTGGTTCAAGAGAAATCTAATCTATAATAAAATTGCATGTATTCACCCTTGGGGGTAAAAAATATAATCCTTGCACCTACGCATGTCATACATCTGGATTCATCAAAGAACATTATTCATGGATTATTGGATATGTTAAATGTGGCTAACTCATCACAAAAATATTTGTTAATTGGAAAAGTATCTAGTAATGGAGTTGAAGCTAGTTGGTCAACTATAACCTGACCTTTAACTAATTTTTGAGATTTAAACTTGTGATTAAATTCTATAATTTGCATCACCCATGTAACTACTTAATCCATTAGGTGCGTTTTGTTCATGAAAAACATTAGGGGATCTTTAAGTATAACATGTATCTCATTACTAATCAAATAATGGCATAATTTTTGTGTATAAAACACTAATGTTAGATGTAGTTTTTCTATTGGAATATTTTTGCATTCATAATCAACCAATTGGAGACTTATATACTAAATATCACATTCTCAATGATCATCATCATATTGGGTTAATATGACCCCCAAGGCCTCATTGGTTACTGAGATATAAAGGATTAATGGTATATTTAGTATTGTAAGCATGAGTACTAGTGAATTTACTAAATATTCCTTAATTTTATTAAAACTTTATTGGAAAATATCATCCCATATAAATTTAGTGTCATTTTTTAGCAAATATATGAAAGGTATTATTTTTTATTCTAATTGAATAATTAAATGATGAATTACCTAAATTTTGACTTATATCCATTTTAATTGTTTTAAGTTATTTGGTGATGATATCTCAATAATAGATTTTACCTTTTTTGGATAAACCTTGATGTTTTTCTGAGAGATAATTTATCTCATAATTTTTATGGAAGATACCCAAAAATATTTTTTTGGATTTAATTGCACATCAAATTTTCATAAATGTTCAAATATTTATCATACATATACAACATGATATTCTCAGTGTTGGGATTTTTTTTTTAAAATCATCGACATAATACTTGATGATTTTATGAATAAAATCATGGAAAATGTGTCATTTCCCTATGATATGTTTCTCCTACATTTTTAAGTATGAAAGGCATGATAGTATAGCAAAATGTTCCCAATGGGGTGATAAATCTTGTATTTTATTAATATTTTCAGTTAATTTTTATTTTATTTTAATCATAAAAACCATCCATGAGTTAAAAATTCTCATATTTATATGTAGAATCAAAAATCATGTTCATGTTAGGTAATGGGCAATCATCTTTTAGACAAACTTTATCTATGTCATGATAATCAGTGTAACACTAAATGTCACCATTAGGCTTAGTTACAAGTGCAATGTTATAAACCCAATCAAAATTTGAAATGGATATTATGAATCTTATGTCTAAGAGTCTTTTAATTTCATAGTTTACCAGTAATGCCACCTTGGCATATATTTTATGAATCTTTTGTATAACTAGTTTTGCATCTAGATATAATAATATATTATGTATTGCCATTAATGGATCTATTTTAGGCATATATAAATAATCCCAATAAAATAATTTTGGGTAATCATGTAGGAAATGTTGATAGGTTTGACTACATCCTCTTGCATCATTACAATGAGTAACACTAGTCAAATATCTTTATTTATTTTAAAGTTATGTTATATTGTTTCTTCATATAACAAAGTGGATCGTTATATGATATATGGTGTATTAGGAATCATTTTAGGTTCATATTTTTATATATTTCCATAATTTATCTCATAAAATTAGTCATCAATATAGGTGGCATGAGGAACCCAATTGTTATGATAAAAGGAAGGGGAATCCTCATATGCCCCCAATTACTCTAGTAATGACTCTTCATTTGAGAACTCATCCAATGTCCAATTTTTTGGTGAAACATTCTCATCAATAAAATGAGGGTTTAAAAATTATAAACCCATAGTATAATTAAATATATGTATGCATTTAGATTTATATTTTACAAAACAAGGTTTATTATAAGTGAATTTTTTTTTAATTATGGATTTTGATGAAAACCCCAAGCCTTGTTTATTTGTATTGTTGGAAGAGGAAAATTTTTGGGATATATCTTATTAATTTTTACCTAATAATTGTATTTTATAACTATTTTAATTGTCAAAATCATAATTATAAGATTGGAGTGGATGAGTATTCATTATTTAGACATGTATAATCAAGTCCCTTGTGGTTGAACTTTAGGAAAGTGTGTAAATTAGATGAAACTACATACATTTTGTGTATCTAAGTATGTCCCAAAAAAATGTTTTAATTCAAATTATTTGGCATAACTTATAATAAATTAGGTAATGTAGGGGTCCCATAGTAATATGCAATGTTATTTTCCATTATACCTTTTGTAAAAATTATCAAATCCCTTGATTTTCATACTTGTTAATTCCAATTATTTAGCCTTGATGCCAAGTAAGGAAATAAAGGATAGGTTATAAAATTTGAGTCTTGAACCATTTTCCAAAATTATTTTTTTAATAATTTTGTTGCAAACACATACTTTGATGTATAATGGTAAATAATGATTTATAATATGTTGAGGAGGTAAGTCATATTTTTTAAAGGAGATATTTTTTTAAGTCCATTTAATGTATTTTATCATAGAGGCAACATATGGTGGCTCCACATTATTTGGTAAAATGGTCATGATTAATGCATCCAAAATAACATCTTTGTAATGATGAGATTTGTGTAAAAAATCCAAAAGTAATTTTTTTTCAAAGACATCAATGGAGTGGTTGTTATTATTACATAGAGAAAGGGTTTGTTTCATGCATTATTTTTTATTATTATTAGTGATATTTAGGACCTCATTATAAATTATATAAAAACAATGAGTATATAGGAATACATCCATGTTAAATCTATTAAAGTTTTTTTTGAATTTAGTCATAGTTTTAATTGATTTAGTCATGTACAAAATATAACAAGAAATTACTACCATTAGGTACTAGATAATCAAATAAATATTAGATTAATCCATATTTAGCATCATTAATTATTTTTAAATACATTAAAATATTATTTTTAAGATTTTTTATAGTTCATAAATTAGAAATTAGAAATCAAGAAAACCCTAAGTCAAACTAGGGTTTGCATAAGGAGATATAAAGGTCAAGTTCACCAAATTTTTAACCCTTTTTATATATGTGTTTTTTATGTTTAATGGGATATAATTACATACAAAAGTATGAATAAAAACATTCTAGAGAGGAATAATTAATTTAAAACTTGGCTAAATGTATATTTTAAAGTAAAGTGTTGAGTTATGTTAAATATAGAAAGTACACTCAAAATAGTAGTTTTATTGCATAAACATGAATAAAATATAAAAATTATCTTATCTTTAAATTCAAAAGTGTATATATTAATTATAAAGGTTTAAAAAGGTAAGGACAATATTAATATCCAATCATTAAATTCTAGAAATATTATTTTGGGAGGCCTGGACACTGCATCAACCAGTGGACACTTGCATCGACACTTATATCCTAATCTCGATAAAACTACCCTATATATAATAATATTTGTATTTTAAAATGATCACTTATATAATTTTGGTTTTATTTCCATCTTTCTATTGATGTATTTTATCTATACACATAGTATGTTGATGAATGTGTATGGATCAAAACTCTAGCACTTCACTTTAGGTCTTTATATCTTTCTAAAAGTGGTTAGTGGGCTCACAATGTTGATTTTACCTCAAGGAATCATATATTAATGAGCATTACCTAAATATATAATACTATAAATATGGACCTAAAATTATATAGTTGTCCCTTAGGTGTCAATTTGTGTGTGCACAAATGTGAAATATACTATATACAAAGGCATACATTGGTCTAGTTTATAACTTGACAAATAATACTCATGGGTTTTTATGTAAGTGCTTTATATATATAATATGAATTATCTTATTATTTATATGAAAAGAGGGAATAGTGTGGCATTATAAATCATTTTTTCAATCAATTGAGTGATCTTGAATAGGTGCTTGCTTGGTATTTTACTAGATGAATAATGATTAGGCTTAGATTTGTATTTATACCACATATTTTGAAAATATATCATGGTAGGGTTAAATAATATAATTTGGCTAACCCATATGATTTAAAATATTTTAAAATTATTTTAATTTTGAGGATTGGACATTTGATAAGAATCTGAACACTTGCATCAATGCAATTGCCCCTGTGTAGGATACAAGTGTCTAGTAGGCTAAGAAGTTGTTAAGGATATAAAATTGATAGTATAGGATATACATCATGTTTTAATATTTTTATATATTTTATAAGTTTTGGTTCATCAAAAATGATAGGTTTATACATAAGATAAATAGTTAGGCATAATTAATTGGTAAATGTGAGCCTTTCGATAGTAAGAAGTTCTACAACTAATGGATAGAGCCTTGATAGGTATTTTTTAAGTATACAAGACTAAGATTCTATATAAACTATATTTTATTATTTATATCATCACTTATAATTATATTAATTCTACCAACATTTTTGGCTTCAACCTATGTTATTTCTAAGGTTTGGCTAAACTGACCTATCCACCTATGGATAACTAGTATTATAGTAAGAACATATAGAAAGGCTATGAAATGGATACATAGTTCATATGTAGGATAAATATCCTTATATTATTTTAAAAAAAACTAATATTTATTATGCTTAACATACATAGTTTGAGGGTGATTTAGTCCAATCTCATATGCTTCCATAGATCACCTATAACATAGACATATGCCCAATATGACCTTTAACATCACATCAAAGTCATAAGAAGTAGTGTTGTGTTTAGAATTGGTAGGTTGTAACATGGGCTATTATGACATAAAAATTAATTTACATAATAAATATAAATTTATTCTTAATCAATGCACAAGAATTCTGTAAATCCTTACCTTAATGCAAAATTAGCTCATGGTTAAATGCAATGTAACTTGTAAGATTGGTAACTCCAAAAAAATTGGTTTTATATCATTTAATGACACATTCACTTCTCATTCACTAAATACAAATAAGTAATTTATTCTCAAACACCACCTTTTCTTAAAAAAAATAAACTCATCTCTTTTAAAGAGGTTGAAATTATTTACTATTGGTTTTTTTTTAAAAACCCATTCTAACATATTAATATCTCTTTTATTTCAAAAATTTATAATCTAGTTTGCTTAAATAATACATAAAAAAAAATACATTGATCCATTTGGTTTTCATGGGTGTATGTAAGGATGCAATTCAATCACTATTTGAACCTAAGCTAAACCAACTAATAAGACCTTAATGTGTTATTTAACTTGGGCAGTATTTAAATTTGACCAAGGAGATTAATCATTTTTTTTTAAATGGGTTAAATCATGTTTAAAATATTTGAAATATTTATATTAAATATGAAACTAAAAATATTACAAACTCACAATGCCTAGGGCTTAAATATTATAACCTTAAACACATTAAACATTAATAACTAACACACCTTATTCAATATCCACACATTATTTAACCAATTATTCATAAAATATATATAGAGTGTTTAATACTTTAAGGAAATGAAATTTATCATAGATATTCAATGGTGGGATGAAGAGGAATCTCAAAAAATTTATTATTCATTATGCTCACTTTAGAAGCTTCATTGCTAATCTAAAAAAAATTGATCGTTTTATACAAGACAATGTTGGTAATCAAATTATATGTTTCCAAGGTGCATTGTTGAATCTTATAATGGATGCCTATCAGATTCATTATATGATTAGTTTAATGGAAATCCAATAATATAAATATATGGAGATCACTTTTTTTAATATTACTATTAAGACATAGAGAGAAATAAGTCAATACTAACTTACGAAATGCATGACTAAAATAGGGAAACATGCATAGAATATTCAATTTTTTCCTACTCTAGTTACAAATTATATGTGGCCTCTAATTTGAGGTACAATATATTTTATTCAATGTCTTAAATCCTAAATTATGTTTCAAATTAATACCTTTTTTATTTTATTTTTAATTTAATACATGGTGCCCAACTTTCTTAACATGTTATTTAGAATAGAAAAAAATATTTATGGGGTATTTGTCACCTAAATCATACTATTTACAATTTTATTATAGAAATTATGTGTTAAAATTACTCAAATTTCCCTAAAATATTTGATAAAATATTGAACCTACTATTTTAGCATATTAAAGTAGTCCTACAAAAATATAATTTACAAATACAACCAAACATCTAACTTTTATCATTCTCTTCAACAACATTTTTATAAGGATTTGAAGTTTATAGCAGAAAAATCTTTTATGGTGAAGAGACCTCAAAAACTCTAATTAATTGAGGAAGGAAAATAACATTGAATCACATGGTTATAAAATATAACAAACGTGTTTTTAGTTTTAAATTTCCTACTTCAATATGCATACAATATTTATGCATCATGATATTGTATAAGGAAGAAGTTGTCAGAATATATTAGCCTTGACATTATAAGATCTAATTTTTTTCAAACACTAGACTATTAAAATTTGATTTTAAGTTCATATCAATGCATATGCACAAGGGACATGATAAATAATTCTCTTTAACTATTTTATAACATGCTAAAATATTTGAAGCTAAGATATCCAAAAAATAATTTTGACCCTTGTAAAAACATATTTCCAAGGCCCCAAATGATAAAAAAATATAAATACAAGTTATACATGAGAGAAAAAAAATTATAAAAAGTTTAATCAAAAATACAAATTGAAATAAATATCCATGGTGAAAAGGATTACAATTTGGTTAGAATATTCTGAACTACAAATAAATTTGAGATCCTAGATAAAATAGGGATATAAAAGGTACAATAAAAAAACATAGTGGATTAGTATTATAAGAGTCCCATGAAAAACAAAAAGTCATATGGAAAAATATTACACAAAACCAAGTGGATAATTATATATAAATGATTGCTAAGCACAAATATATTTGATCTTAAGCAAAGAGATGACTAGATAGGATAGAAGCTTACATGCACACTTAAAATGTAGCATAATTTAATCAAAATAAAATAAAAGGACATGAATAAAATACCAATATGTCCTATCATCTCCTAAATATTTTATTTTTTCCCTTTCACCTACTTGTCCTGGTTGTGGAGTCTCTCAATAACCACCAAACATAATTTGAATTTAAACTTGTTTTGTAACTCATTGGAGATGGGTAACAAAATCTTGGTAGGTAGTTATAAGACAAAAAATGGGGATGAGACAAAGAGAATGTAAGGAGAGAGATATATGTGTAATAGTAGTCTCCTTTAGGAGGAGATAAAAAGGGGAATGTAATCCTATAAAAAATAGTACCATGTTGTGTGTAAACAAAGAAGATAGAATAGAAGGAATAAAAATATCAAAAAAGGAATGTTTATTGACAACAATCAGAGTTTAAGCCAATTAGCATAAAAGAGGGAGAAAACAAAGGATTTACAATAACATATAAAACAACATTCAGTGAGGAATAAATAAGGATAAACCATAGTATTTAAAGGTATTTTCTAGTGAGTTTTTGTAAACAACAAAGTTGTATTATAACAAGTTTGTAATTAGTTTATAATGATAGTTTTAAGTCAATATATATGTTTTAATTGTTTTGTTTGAACTAGTTCTACTTTTACATATTTTAGTTTGTTTATCATTTTTTTATACATTTCCAACATTATATCTCTATCTCTAGGATATATTAGTAGCTATATTTTTATGTTGTTTTGTTCATTATTCTCCAAACTATCTTAAGAGTTTCTCACCTAGGCCTATATTACCAACAAACTAGTATTAGAGACCTCAGGTTGATAGGTTATTTTATACATGGTATCAAGTAGTTGTATTTCATGGTATCAACCTCTTATGTTTCAAGGGATTAACTATGACATATGGTGTATCAAGATTAAGACAATTTTTTGCTCACAAGAGCTATGAAAGCTTGTATAAGGTGGATATCTATAATTTATAAACATGGAAGCATTAAAATCCCCCACACAAGCACAAATATATTTTTTTTAAAGAGAATGAAATAATGATGCCACATCTCTAATCTATATTCAAATGGCATTGGTTGATTAAATTTTTCAAAGTATAGTAGTAGATATCCATTCTAAACAATCTTGGGACATTTTGTAAAATACCTATCAAGGTGGTGAAAATATGAATCTTGTTAATTTTTAGTTGTTAATAAGGGACTTTGAGACTTTGATGATGAAGGATAATGAGTGTATCGATGACTTATTCATAAGGACAATGAACATTATCAATAAAATTAATCTAAATGGTAATACTCTTGAAGATCATAAAATCATAGAGAAGATGTTGAGGAGACTTCCAATCAGATTTGACCCTATATTAGTTGAAATTGTGGATTATAATGACTTGATACAAATAAAAATAGATGATATGATGGGTTATTTTCAAACCCATGAACAAATTTTGAATAGGTTAGCCACATCTTCCCATGAAAAAGCGTTCAAATCTAACGTCAATGTAAGAGGTAGGGGGAGAAGATAAAATAAAAAATGTATAGGAATAAATTGTATTAGTTAATAATATGGAAGACATAACCATAAAAAATCACATGGAAGAAGAAGAGTAAGGGGCAAAAACACTTATAGAGGTGGTTCTACACAAAGGTGTGATAATTCTAATGTATAATGCTATTATTTCAAAAAGTATGGGCAATATGCAAGGGAGTGTAGAAATAAAGAGTATTATTTAAATAGAAAAATCTAAAATTTCTCTAATGAATAATATTTTTAACCTAATATGAATGACAAAGGTGTAAATTTTTTGTTATCATGTAACATTATCGAGTAAAGTGGTATAGAGACATGGAATTTGGAAAGTATTATCAATAATATGAGTGGGAAAAATAAATGTCCAACCACATTGATGATTCAATAAAATCATAGGTGAATATGAGAAATAATTATAATTTCCCTATCATGGTCAAAGGTAACATTTCTATCTATATCAAGAAAGGTGTCAAAAGACAAATTCAGGATGTTTACTATGTGCCTAGGTTGAAGAACAACCTAATCAAAATTGGGAAACATGTATAAAATGGATATAGGGTGAGATTAAAATATGGATACTATATCATCTTTGAGATTATTGGATACAATAAATAAGTTATAGTAGTCAAGATGACAAGCAGTAGGATGTTTCCTTTCAAGGTATAAAAGTTAGCTTGAAACATCATATAAAATAGTTGTAATAGATGAATATACTCTTTGGCACCTTATATATGGTAACTTGAGATTTTATGGGTTGAAATTTATTCATAATAATGAAATTTGATAGGGATACCCCTTATAAAACAACCAAACAAAATGTGTGAACATTGCATTTTGTGGAAGCAACATAGGAGTGCCTTTCCTGTGGGTAAGTCAAGGAGAACAAATGCTCCTCTTGAGCTAATACATTAAAATTTGTGTGGTACTATGAATAATCCATCCTTATATAATAATTTTTATTTCATGACATTCATAGATAACTTTCTCAGAAAGACATGGGTGTATTTTTTAATAACAAATTAGAGGCATTTGAAACCATCAAGCAATTCAAGGCCATGGTTAAGAAGCAGAGTGTCCATTACATAAATATTTTGAGAATGGATAGAGGGGGAAAACACATATATTTTTAAAATATAATGACATCAATAAGAAATTTAAGCTAGGAATACACCATAATAAAATTGTGTAAAAGAGAGGAAGAACTAAACCATTTAAAAGATGTAAAAGAGCATGCTAAAGGCTAAATGTTTGTCTAATGAATTTTGGGATGAGGTTGTAGTAACATTCATATATTTTATAAATATATGTCCTACTAATATTTTTATGGATATGATAGCTCAATAATCATGGAGTAGTTAGAATTCTAGTGTTTAACACTTTAGAGTGTTTGGATGTGTGGCATGTGCACATGTTCCCAAGAAAAGGAGGACAAAGTGGGATGGTAAAGGATCAAAATGTATATTTAATGGGTATAGTGAGAAATAAAATTCTTACCATTTAGTCTATTCAATTTATGGAGAATAAATCATGGGAAGATAGACAAGAAGAGTAGTAAGTATAAACAAGGATTAGTAGACCCTTTCTTGAAACTAAAACATCATGTGGTTCAACCAACCATACACTAAGTTGGAACCTTATTTCACAAAGGGAAGAATAATCTAGTGGTAACAACTAACAAAGAGGTTAAGGAGTTTCTCATGATTCAACATCATCATCTTCCAACTCAAGTCAATGCTTACTAAGGATAAGAAGCTTGTAAGAAATCTATGAATTTTCAAGTTATGGAGAAAATGAAGATGAAACAATGAATTTTTCTCTCTTTTTAGCATTTGATCCTATCTATTTTGAGGATTGAATCAAGTATATAAAGTGATTTTATGTAATGGATGAATAAATGCATGTCATTGAGAAAAATAAGACATGGGATCTAGTAGACCTTCTAAAAAAAAAAGAGGTCATAGGTGTGAAATGGGTTTACAAGACTAA